>JAWQRP010000958.1:0-22168 GCA_033557875.1 Quadriops clusia
TTTCTGAATTACAAGTGACTATTCTGAATTACATTTGATACTTTCTGAATTACAGTTGACTAATCTGAATTACAATTGACACTTTCTGAATTACAAGTGACTATTCTGAATTACATTTGATACTTTCCGAATTACAGTTGACTAATCTGAATTACAATTGACACTTTCTGAATTACAAGTAACTATTCTGAATTACATTTGATACTTTCTGAATTACAGTTGACTAATCTGAATTACAATTGACACTTTCTGAATTACAAGTAACTATTCTGAATTACAATTGACACTTTCTGAATTACAAGTAACTATTCTGAATTACATTTGATACTTTCTGAATTACAGTTGACTAATCTGAATTACAATTGACACTTTCTGAATTACAATTGACACTTTCTGAATTATAAGTGAAAAAGGTGTAGAGACAACTGTCTGAACTACTTAAATATTACATAGTACGTCACACTCGTGCCGCTCTCCGAAGGATTTAGGATATTGAACTTTAAAATTAATTATTAGAAATCCATTGCACTTTTAACAAAAATGAAAATACATATATGTTATATCTCAAATCAGTAACAGGACCTAATTAAATAATTAGTAGGTCTACGTTAGTTTTTGCGCATTTTTTGGGGAATACAAGATTCAAAATCGTCTGTACCTACAGAATGACGCCAACTTTTATATTTATGCTTTGAACACCGATAACTAGAGAATGTAGTACAGTAGAACTCCATTTATCTGAACTCCAGTCATTCGAATCGATAATTATTCGGATCAATGCATTGAATAATTCAATTAATTTTTATAGCAAACAAAGTTAGAAGATTAAAGGCCTCCCAAACAGCTATTGCTTTATAGACAGTTAAAGGAGTGAAGACATATCAATAATCTAAGACTTTAAAGACAGTTGAAGGAGTGAAGACGTACCAAAGATTGATCCGTTTATCCGAATTTCTATTTATCCGGATCAGGTCTGACAAACATCAATTCAAATAAATGGAGTTCTATTGTACATATTTTAATATATCAAAAACCATCCTTGCCGATTATATCTGTATTAACACGTGATAATAAAGGTACACTTTGCAAGTATCGCTTTTTATATACTGGGCATATTTCCAATTTAAATAACACCTTGTTGAGATATGTACTCTAAAAACAGTTTGATCAAATGACATATTTAGGAGACTCTAATTCTATTCTTCGATTATCTCTCTTGTTTCTGAATCATACAGGTACCTTATGAGCACAGATATACATATCTGTGCTATGAGCTTCAATTTTATGCCATCATAATATGTACACAGGAATGAATTACAATATTGATGACTTAAATCAACTTATATACGTACACACCTACATACAGTTCAATAAATTCATGATGATAATTAAAACTTTACGGCACTAGTTGTGGCAGTTCCGCGAGTTTGTTCTGTTATGGCGTCGATCCAGCAGCCTCACGTTCTAAAACGCTCAACATAACATAGTTAGCGAGCCCTATGTTTATGTCATTAGTTTTTTTTACCTATCGATCGATTTCTGGTAATTGCAATTGTTACGTATTTCTAAAACACTAAAATGTATTGATCGAATGTGTCTCTAGAGTGTTATAAATAAACCTAAATCTATTTTTCCACCAAGAAAACCAAAATAGGAACAATTCCCCGAAGCATGTAATTTGCTGTTCGACTAGTTAATTAATCAATAATGTATAGGTATCATTCTCATTTAGTTTATACGAATGAAATTTTTTATTTTGTTTTGAATTTAAAATTTTGAACTGCTATTTAATAATAGATGTATGTTTTAGAAAATAAGCTTATAAATAACTTACAAATTTTAGCTAATTTTTATACTTATTGTTTTCTATTAATTAATAACAATGATAATCGTGAGCATGGTTTCGTCGTTTTATTTCCCTGTGGAAGATGTCCTCTTGAATAAAACGTTGAAACGGTTTATGTAAGCAAACCTATTTGGGATCTTTACTCCACAAACGTTAATAACATTTTAGTTGGGAATGTCAGCACATGTCTAGTCAATTTTCCGATGCACGTTTTTCATTGCCATCAAAAACATATTTCCAATCTTTTCTGCAATTCCATTTACTAAATGAACAACGCATTCGTTCATACATCGATCCTCTTTCATATCCTGGAATGCTTTTATCAAACCTGTGCAGCGATGTAACCGTCATAAATCATCCAAACGAACCGACATAATCTGGTTACATTCTAATCGCTGCTGCAATTAATCGACTTCATACTACACTAATTTTTGCACAGTTCTAATTGTGAATGCATTAATTGAACGAACCTTTTGTCACCCTTCGGATCCATCTAATGAAATACAAAACAAAAGCCTCCCAATAATGGCATAGGGGGAAGGGGGGATAAATCCGATAAATGCTGTTGGTAGGTCTCTGCGGTTGGCAACATGCGAATGCACATGGGGCGGATGCCCAGGAAATCACATACAGTCTAATTGTATTTCCTTTTGAGCGGGATCAAATTAACCGTTTGGGCGTTAAGCGAGTGATTTTATTCAACAAAATTCATTTTATAGTACGTTAAGACAATCAAAGGTACGATTTATAGGTGAATATCCTAAAAGACATTTTTGTGTTATAAATATAGGTACCTACTCTGTTGTTTTCATAGACGTTAAATCAACTAAATTAATAAATCATAATGAGATTGTACTATATTTATTCTTTGTTCATGTCGCTAAAATGTTACAAATGTTTATGGCTAAAATAAAATGAAAAACGATCCTCTTTAAGTTTGTATTTATTATGATTTGGGATCTTCAACATAAACAAAAAATAACCTTCTTCAAATTTTCAGGCCACTCTGCATCAAATTCGAATAATAGGTCATTATTACAAACTACATACATACATGCATGCATATTAGCATTGAATCAACAGCCATTAAACACCAGCTATTATTATTACAATTATAACCGATCAATGAGACTGTTTACAACTTGTTCAGGTCTCTCTAGGGTAATACACACCAAAAGGCCAACAAAGTAATTTGGATAAACACAGCAGTTAACCGCAGCAAACAAAAATGGCGACCTTAAGCCCGCCTCCGCATATATTCTATAATATAATAAAGATAATGAGGCAATCAAAGAGGTGTAAAGTTGTCCATTAAACTGGCAGAACGCTGAACATGTTCAAATTACAGGGTGGCATGGAGCCGCCCCTCTCAAGTCCCGATATTAAACTCGGGCGACCGCCAGGGGGCTCTGGCGTCATTACAATAACCCCCCGTGTTTTTCAATGAGAGCGTGGCGTGTTTGCCGGCGATATGGAATTAAAATGGCATTGAATAACATTACAGAGCGCCTCTCAAAATGTTTGTTTTGCTTTGGAAACTTAATACATTTATAATGCACTCGGAATGATGACCAACAGCAAACGCGATTATACTCTCACTGGCATTAACGCTATGACTGCCTCACTTTGCAGCTTACATTGGATTTAATAGAAAAAAAATAATAATTAAAATACTTATAATACCTTTAATCACATATACCGATTTTTAGTGAACTTTGCTATATACCACATTTTTTTGTACATGCTATCCTAATTCCAAATGAAACTATTATATGTATTATTGCTATTCGTTCTGTTTGTTATCTCACACAGAATTGAAAACAAAACAAAGTGTTTACATTTTCCACAGTCTTGTGGTAATGATGGTATGTTTATGACTTTTAAAATAATTATAAAATTCTCTCTATATAGACCATTATTTCAAGCAAAAGTAAAAAAATATTACAATTTGGTCCTAAACTAAACTAAAATGCATTGCAAATAATCAATGCTAGGTACATGCTATCAAAAACTTAAAAAATAATATGTCAGAACATGATTTTTGATGGAACATAATTTAACAATATTTCAAAGATTAAGATGTAAAACTAAACGTCAGTATTTTAAACTCATTTATTTTAAGGTGAAAGTAGTTTAAAACTTGTCAAAATGAAACAAAGGAATTCGATCTAAATTATTTTTAAATTAAATATAAATCAAAGATTGTTATGTTTTCAGGAGGTAACCGATGTTTGCGTTGGAACAAGCGTCGGAACGATTACTGAACCAGACTGTTTAGGCCCATGTGAACCTGGTACTAGCGTAACATTGGAAGGAATTGTTTGGCACGAAACGGAAGGAGGTAATTAATGCTTTTAAATAGAACAGATTATTCTAGACTAAATTTGTATTATAATTTTCTAGCAATTTTTTTTTTTTATTACAGGAGTATTAGTTGTAAATGTAACATGGAGAGGAAAGACATATGTTGGTACTCTACTCGACTGCACCAGACACGACTGGGCGCCACCGAGGTAAGCATTATTTATTTTTTCGAAAAAAGTAATATCTCGACAAGTAAGAAAAGTTTATTCTATGTATATGCATTAAGTAACATAGAAAGTGCAACACCTAGTATGAGTTAATAGATTTCAATCAAATTTGTATTGTTTTCCTTTAATTGCTAGAATAAGATTCAATTACAAAATACTTAGCTCGATACATTTTCTGTTTTTACACATCTTCCCTGAAATATGGAATGCTGCAATATTATTTTAGGGACTAGTCTCCGTTTTGTTTAGACATGAATGATAGTGTTAGAGGGCAAAAAAGATATGAGATTATGATCAAGATATGAGACATAGATTAACTTATTATAACTCCCGCAGACCTATGAAATCTTGCATCATGTTATGCCGTGCTGGTCCCAAAAGTTAAAACCAAATACGATACCGTTCTTAAGAAATAAAACGTTTAAATTTGACATTTAGTGCCCGTAGCGCCATCTTAAAAAAGATACCAGAACATACCCAAAAAGATGCCATTTCAGACTTAAAACTGCAACCTTTTTCCCTATCTGATGAGCCATCTGGTTATCTGTGCTACTATTTTAAAAATTTTGTACAGTATGACGTTGTGTCAATAAGCGAACCCACCTAATAAACAAGAGTAGGTGAGTAACATAGAAACCTGTAACGGCAGTTTACGCGTTATATAAAAATTTTGACGTTTCATGTTTGTTACGTTATGTTGCGACGACGCCATCTGTGGATGGGGATATGCATTAGTGCTCCACCTTTGAAATTCGTGCAACTACGGCTGACGGTATAATACGTCATCAAAAAGGCACGAATTTTTTTAACTTTTAGACTAAATTACAAAATATCTGCCCATTCGATATTATTTTCCTTCTATAGGAATATCATTTTGAGAACTTGTAGAATATAATTTTTTAGTTTTCCACATTAAATGTTTTTCATGTAACGTCTCTATTATTAAATTCAATTTAAACTAGGTCTTGCATTTTTTAACGCTCTCAGTTTATATATATATCAAAATTCTTGGGTAATATAGTTTATATATACTTATATAAATTTTTATATAAAAGTATATATACATATTACATCAATTAAATAATATTGCAGGTTCTGCGACTCCCCGACGAGCGACCTGGACACGAGGACGCCAAAAGGCAGAGGTAAGAGAGGCAGATCATCAACATCTTCAACAACAACTGACATGAGCAACTTCACAGAGACTCGATCATCGGTGCACAGCAAGCTGAGGAACGGGGGTGGCGGCGTAAAGGGTCGTCGCGGCGCTGCAAATGGTTCAGGCCCATCGACTGCTCCGTCGTCTCCCACGCCATTTGTGCAACCCAGGCCGGAGCCTAGTAATAAGAGAAAGAGCCGGGCTGGCGAGGAAGAGCCAGCTCAGCCCCCTCCTTCAAACAAGAAATCAAAGGTGGTCATTCCCACTCCACCTCCTCAGCAACCGCCACCCCCCTGTGGAAGTCCCCCTCCTTCGCCAGTGTTACTGGAATGTCCTGAGCCGAACTGTTCCAAAAAGTACAAACATATCAATGGTCTTAAGTACCATCAGTCACATGCTCACGGATCTGCTGATGATGAGGAGTCGAAAGATATTACTTCAATGTCAGAGAATGATGAATCTAATATTGAAGCTCCTAGCCCAGCAACTCCCGTGAAAAGTCCGGAGAAAAGCCAGGACAGTCCTTTAACGCCTCAAAAGAAGGAAGGTGAACTTCCATTGATGTTGAGAGGGTCCGGTCTACTAGAAGTTCCAAGCCAACCCGCCACCCCGAGAAGTACTCCGCCGTCACCAGCGACTCCGCAGAGTATCCAAGACATGACGGGAACGGCTGGTTCGCCAACTGTTCCTATTGTTGAATCAAAATCGGTTGTCAAACCAGGTGTGCTGCGGTATAGCACAAACGAAGAATTTCCTGTTGGTGTATTCTCTAGTGGCAATAAAACTCAGGTTCAAGGTATGTTTGGAATAAAGTTGGGTTTCTATTTATAAACCTTCCATTACCCAATTAATTATAATGACCTTTTGTAACCACACAAATCAGTTGTTTAGTTAAAAAACATTATTAAATGTTAATATAGGTTTATAAGAAAAAGAACAGATAAACGATTCACGATAATTACTGTTTAAAAAAACTTTATGCTTTATGAAGGCCAGTGCATTGCCCCGAAACGTTACTTGTCAAATATACACGATTCACAAGAAGGTTGTGCTTTTTTTATAAACCTATAATAATTTTATACCTCTTAACATGGACATCACCAAAAATTAAATGTTAACATAATTTCAGGAACACCTTTAACAAATTCCAATTCATTGACAACGGTAAGGGCTGTGAGCGTTTCGATATCACCTGATCAAGTGAACTCTCAGCCTGAGTCATTGACCACACAACCTCAGCAACCAAGTCAACCTCAGCAACAGCCCACCTTCTCCAACCAGATTCCATGTCAAGTTAATATGCCTTCACAAACGTTCAATCAACCCCCAACGTTGCTCATCCCCACACAAAATCCCGGCCAAATACCTTCTCAGGCATCACCAATTCCCCCGCAGAGTCCCAAGCCGAATTCCGGCAACATTAGCCAGTTCAAAGTCAAGTCGGCTGCGGCCCTCATGCCTGATGACAAGAAAGATCGAACAAAAGTCGCCCCAAATTTCAAGAAGAAGAGTAGAAAATCTCCTGCGGGAAGTCCGAACCCCCCAGAGAGCCAACCTCAACCGTACGGGATCGATCAATCGGGTCGTGACGAAGTCCAAAGTCCAGCTTACTCGGATATTTCCGACGATGGTGCTCCAATGGAACCTGAAATGAATGATAAGAATAAAGTAGTAGACAAAAAGACTGAACCGGGGCAACCGATGCCTCACATGCCGCAATATGGCATGTATCCATTTTATAGTCAACCACAATACATGGTACAATCTGCCGCAGTCCAGCAACAGCAACAGCAGCAGCAACAGCAAGAAAACAAAAATAAAGACATCGAGAAAAGTTCCGATAAACCTCCTGACAAAGATAGTAAGAAGGAAGGGTCAGAATATCAGCAGAAAGTACTGCAACCACACTACTATCCGTATGGATACATGGGACCTGGGTATCCATATAATGTTGAACCAAATTTTGGTTCAATTCCTATGGTAGCAGAAGATAAAATAAAGGAGGAGAGAGTGAAGGATGACCCGAGTCCTACCGAGCATATAGTAAAACCTGCGGCGCCTATACCTAATCCAATTCAAGTTCCAAATCCTCAAAAAGTAAAAACCGAACCCCCTGTTATCAAGGAAAAACATCAAAATGAAAATCATCAAATACTTAAGGAAAGTATTGAAATGAAAAATCAGATGAGTCCTTACAATATGTACGCGAGACCTCAGCAGCAGCAGCACCATGGACAACGTGAGGAGGATGTTCGAAGATACTATGTATATGCGGACCAGAGGCGCAAGGAACAGGCACCACCAGATCACAAAAGTAACACCCCGAATAAAGCACCTCCTCCACAAAGCCCACAAATGAAGCATAAGGAGAAAATGGAAGATAAAAAAGAGAAGGAAATTAAACAAGAAGGTGTTAAGCCCACAATGGAAACTCAAGGGCCTCCGCCACCCCCAACAAGTCAGTACGCTTACATTCATCCAACGTATATGCAATCTCCGCATTACGGAGCCTTGCCGTTTGATCCTAACCATCCCATGTATCGAGGGTTAATGGTTCCTGGCCCTTACAGTGGCAATCCTTACCTTCATCCTCAAATACCTAGATATCATGCCCCTGAAGACTTGTCAAGGGCACCTCCTCCAACGAAAGCCCTAGATATGTTGCAACATCATGCCCAATATTTTTCTTCACACAAAATTCACGAGCTACAGGAAAGAGCCATAAAATCACCCACCCCGACGAAAACATCGGTGGCTAGTTCGAGTCCGTCGGCAAACAGTGGAACTCCTGTGGGTCAACCCAGTCAGCCGTCAGGCCCACCAACGTCGCAACCTATCAACGTCTGCCCTCCAGGAGGGAAACAAACACCAGGTGAAAATAAAGAATCTCGGTCACCTCCCCCACAGAGACATGTTCATACGCATCACCACACCCACGTGGGTCTCGGATATCCCATGTACCCTGCCCCATATGGAGGTAGGTGAAAGGCAGTATAAATGTTGTTAATTAGTTCATAAGCAAACGTAGGGGTTCGAAGGTATTTTATTACGTCATCCTGTAGTTTAATATTATTAATATTCCAGGCCACTAAAGATAGCATTGTAGGTTATGTTACACAAGACTGTATCATTCAGAAAGTTAGATCTACCACTGTTGGCACGAAATTCTATAACTCTACAAAATATAAATCGTTCGTTCATATATAAAAAGTACCCATTAAAATATGATAGTATCATTAGATATTATCGATTCCCAAAAGTGTTCAGTTTGTCAAAATACTTCATTTACAAAAGACTGTTTTTATGGGTGTATTCAAAAAGTTCTTGAATTCGTTGTTAAGAATACCGTATACAAAACAAAATTTCATCAAACATAAATTAAATTAGTAACAATATTTCAATAAAATTCTTCTTAATTCTAGAAAATGTACTAATTGATATTAGATGTCTTTATTTACTTCAGTGTTTTATTTGATGCATTTTTTATTCTAACCTTATTTCTTTAAGAATTCAGAATTAAAAAATAAATTGTTCAATAAATCAATAACTTTATGTATACACCATTTTTTTTGGGATATTGTATATAAGTAAAAACTTAAAAATGCAAACCATGTATATATAAAAATGTAAAAATAATTAATGTTCACATTTTCTACCTTTAACTGATCTTTTTTAGTAAGTAGCTTTTTATTTACATTTCTAATAATTACAATATGGCAACTTAATTTATTGTTGACACAAAAGATGTTTTTCAAGAAATAACAGTTGATTAGGCTGTGACTTCCATTCTTTAACGATTAAATATAGCTTATTTTCACTATATGCTTGGAAAATGTCGGTAATATTACATTTAGCATTTATTTAATTTTTGCTTTGCAAAATAAAAATGAAATGTTTGTGGGTCTTCTAAACCTCCCCATTAGCAATATGGTCTAACAATAAAATTATTTTAAAAAGTAAGTATCTGCATTGTCATAAAATTTTATAATATTTGTACCACTTGCATGTTACCAAATCCCAATATTGTTTCACCAAATACCAAAATAAAAATGTAGCAGAGATCTGACTAAATCGGTTAATGTACTTTATTTTTTTAACGGTAATATTACAACAGAAACGTAGCATATGGTGAAATCGTAAACGTCACTATAATTGGAATAAGTAACAATACAAAAACTTTAAGCAAAATTAATAAAATTTACTAATAAAGTGTTAATTTTGTTACAGCCGCAGTGTTAGCGAGTCAACAGGCTGCTGCTGTAACCGTTATAAATCCGTATCCCCCAAAGTGAGAGTCTCCACAAAGAGAGAACAGTACGTAGTAGTGACTAAAAAGCATTCCAAAAATATAGTCAGTGTCTCTATAACTAGCGTGCACCAGTTGCTAATGTATCCCCCAATTATCTAAAATGACTTTATTTTGAAAATACTTAGGATGACCCACAAGCCGTTTTTTTGCAATGCAAATAAAATGTAAAGGATTAATTTTCTATGTATATAGTGTAAAGACGATTCTGTCTTTAGTTTAATTATAAATTAATGAAGAAAAGTGGTAACAAATATGAGAAACCATCATATAGATTATATACAGGGTGTTCAGGTGAATATGTAACGCAAAAAACGCGGCGTTGTTGAATCTACAAAGAAGCGGCAGTTTTTATGTTACATATTCATCTGAACACCCTGTACTTTGTAGTAGACTGATATATCTTTGAAGAAAAAACTGTTTAGAAGAAACCATGTATTTTTTAATGTCTAAAGTAAAAAATGTAATCTTTCTTAAAACAGAAACTGATTTTTTTAGATGTAACTTGATTTAAGTACATTTCTATTTTTACTTCTTCATTTTGCGTCTCAGTTTTAGTGAGACGCGATTATTTGTACAATTATTTTTCCTTTTACTTAAAACAACTGAAGTCTGTACATTCTGTAATATTCTGTAAATAAATTTAATAATTACAAATGTCAGTGATATATTACATGACAAAAATTTATGTAAAATGGAAACTAAAGCTAAATAAATTCATGTTTTATATGTAATTCGTTAGATTTCTTTAATGTCCACTATATACTCTCAATTCCAAGGCATTATTCAAATAATTGATTCTTAATTTTAATACATTTCTTATCACCAGAACTGTTTGGTAGAAATCCGAAAGATGTTCAGAATGACTTTTATTATGATTTAAGAACTGACTATAGAACTTTAATTTTCTTTACCTGCCATACTTTTATATACTTACTGTATTCTATACTAAGATTTGTATGTTGTATAAAACATGAAGGTTTTAGCTAGCCAGAGAATTGAGTAATTTTTTGTTAACTAATTTCAAGAAATTTTCGTACAAAAGATTAGAGCAATATTTGCATTAAAACTTCCATTTTAAGTTTTAACCTAGATTTAAAAACGGGTGGACTTGATTGTCTCAAAGAATTCTTGATGGAAAACTAATGATCAAAGTGATAAAACAGCGATCTAAAAGCTAGAAACATCCAACATGTCATGGGAAAGTGGTTGATAATTGTGATGTCTTACTATTTAAGTAGTGTAAATATTTTTTATTGGATTTTGTAAGATAGCGAATCATTTTTAAATTTGTTTATTATTTAATAGGTACTTGTAGATAGGGTAGTTACTTTTGTAATATCCGAAACTACACAAAGAAGATGTTACGTCTGAAAATCCGAATTCCATATTTGTTTATCTCAAAGACTAACGAAAGAAAAGAAATTTTATCTTTTCAAGTTTTCTATGTTATTTTTTTAATATGGTGCCCTTTGTATTTCAATTTTGTACATAACATTTGAAACTGTACAAGAATAAAATTTGTGTTAGAAAACTTATTGTATAGAAAAATTAATTAAAAAAAGTAAAGGGTTAATTAAAAGAAATTTGTAACGTATATTTTTTGATTTTAGAAGATTACCTACTGTACAGACTACGAGGCGCTTTAATGTAAAATTGCTTAATAAAAAAATAATTCAATTATTTTGTTTATTATTTTATACCTGCTTCATATTACAAATCATCACACTACATTTATACTGGTTAATTAGAGTGAAAATAAATGAAATTATGGCAAAAATCCTATGAACATGCAAATGTATACAATGAAGAATACAATAAAACATAATTTGTCTGTTACTTTTGCAAATAATACCCAATCTTTAGATTCCTGGGTTGTCTCTAAATTTTCCACAATGTTAATTGCGTCTTCGTCCCCTTTAGCAGATGCCATGCTCTAAATAAATAAATACAATGTAGATATCCATTAAAAATATTGTTAGTAATGTATGATTTTACCTTCATACTAGCGTCAAAAAAGAATAACAGTTTTCCTGGTCGGCTATTACCAATACCATTCGCAGTAATCGATACCCATTTGGGTGTTTGCTCTTTTGAACCTTGCATTGTTCTTAAAATCACAGTTATTATTAACGAAATGCCCGCTAGTAGTAAAGAATCCCGTGCATATATGAATATTAAAGGTGTGTCTTTTCCTCCAGAAGGTAAATTCCACCAAATATTTTGTATATAAAGAAAATGTATTATAAGATTGCTGCAGCAGACGAAGAGACGGTCAGCGGATTCGATGTTCAGCCAAAGTGTTGTTAAGGTTAAAATTATTAAAACTGCAAACAAAATGTTAATAATGTTGTACATGTTCAAGCAGATTGATAAATACTTATGGCTGGGATAATGTATATAGCAGCGATGGCAGAAGAATATCTCCTTAACGTGAAAATGTAATTTAACGAAGGATATGTGTTATTAGGACAACATTTGTATTTCCCTGGATTTCTAACGACTTTAGTTTCTACTAGCTCAAACTCCGGGTTTTCAGTCATATCTTCTTTTGAAATGGGTACTTTTTGTGTTGTTAAGTTCACTTCTTCGCCATTGTGAACCCATGAACCTATTCTTATTTTACAAGATTGAGTGTCGAAGGGGTATCGTCTCAAATTTGGTATACAAAGGCCACCCATTGAAGACGGAGCTACTACTATAACAATTCCACTGCTTTGGATTTGACAGTCTACAGAATTTATCAAAACGGGAGAATTACTTTGATCCTTCCTAATGAAAATAAAAAAGGGTGAATTTATGGTTTTAAGAGTAAGTTATTAAAATTATACTCAAAAGCTTTACCTGTTGTAGACTGATATGTCAGGAAACCAAATTTCATCACTAGAGATATGCATTTTTTTTATATTATCATAATCTTCTTTTTTCCATGTTAAATGATCATCTTGCCATACCTTTAAATGTTATTAGAAATTGTTTAAAAAAAATGTGCCATTTTTTACTGGTGCATATATTACAAATTAGAAATAATTAATATACTTACAAGTACCATCCAAGCATTAACTGTTAACTCTTCTGAATGTACATCCTGAAAATTTTAAATGAATATAAATTTTATGAGATATAACAAAAACTGTTTTGTGCAATTTTACCAAAGAAAACGATTTGATTATCATTTTCGCAGTAACTTTGGTCTCATTTTCAATATTAATCTTTGGCCGTATAGTTTTCTCATAATCGCAAAATAAATCAGTTTTCAATCTGTTCGGCGTTAAATGTGATCTCTTCACTTTACAATCATCATCAGCTTCAACCTCTTCCACGAGTTCTAATAAAATGAGTAAGCAGTTACAAAATTTTACCAAAAAATGCATTAAACTTACCGTAATACACAATTTGGATTATTAAGAAAAGCACAAGTGTTTTCATTGTAAGTGTACAATAGACTGGATAGTCCAGTTGAATCATTTCGAAACTTGATCTGGTGTAAATACGCCCCTAAAATTTAATATTCACTTCTGCTCTATTAATGGAATCATGTTAATATCTCTCATCTTACTGTTATTGAACTAAAAATGCATTTTATTTCTACTTAATATTTATTGAGAATTATCTTAACATAAAACAACAAATTCTTTAAAATTTTCTGCATTATAAAAATAACTCAATGAAAATTATTATAAAACAAATGTATCAATAAAACATACGTAATGATAAACTTTATACAAATTTAATATTATTCTACAGTGGATAGTTGATAATTTCCTGAACCCTTCTTCAATAAATATCCTTGAATATTTAACGTGTCAATTATAGTAAATGTCCTATCCTTTGGGATTCCTAGATCTTTTATAAGTTCGTTAAGTTCTGCAGTAGTAAATATAGATTTTGATAAAGACTCTGCTTGTTGTTGGAGTGCAATCAATAATTTGGTCATCTGCAAATAAGAACGTATAATATTTATAAAGTCAACAATTCGAGTTTTACCATTGCTTTGCTACTCATCCCAACACCATTTTGAGACCTAGTAAAGTCCATTTTGCCAGTCTCATCTAAAAACACATCCATCAAACTGTGGCGCATGATTTCTATTACATCTATTGCATCCTCGGCTGTAGCTTCTTCACGAAGTTCTAGCTTTGCTCTTGCCTACATAGGAGAAGAATAAACATTTTTGGATAATGGACTAAAGGATGGTTTTCACTTTACCTGTGTTAACCGAACAAGAGATTCCAATTGTCTTGTTGTAATTGGAATGCAGTCACTTTTTTGGTAATACTTCCTTAACTCTAAATAAAAGTTTTTTAGCATAAGCTTAGCCCCATTGTTCAATTGTGGGTGTACATATTTCTGAGCATAAGCGATATATTTGCGTAACAAACAATGGGGAATGTAATCTACACTTTCTTGTCCTTGAATTTTCAGTCTGTCTCTGAAAGATAAATCATTTTTCAATATGTAGTTCTTCTGCATGGCATAAAATGCATTAAAACGTAACTTTCTTTTGTGTTCATTATATTTAATAAAATATTCATTAAGAAGAGTGTATTTACTTGAGAGTCACTGATTCTGTGCTAGCACTTGATGAACAAGTGCTATTAAATAATTGACTTGATGAATTTATAGTGGAGTTGTTACCAGTACGCAAAGCAATAATATGTTTAGATAACATCATATCTTGTTGCTAGAACAGAAAAAGTACATAGTTATAAATCATTTTCATTTATATATGAAAATATCTTTAAGTATAATACGTACAGTACAACCTAACATACTTTTAAACTGAAATAAATGTAGATGAGACTTCGCTGACCAAACAAAATTACTTTTTTGAGAAAATGACGAATTTAAATACTTTTTAATAATATTAATACTAATAAAGCTATGAGAGAATAAATAAATTTATTCATATTTTAATTTTATTATTATACCCATTAGAAATATAAAGAATTAGATATTACCTATCTACTAATATAAGTATACATGTCACAAAATGATCAGTTATTTCGTCGTCATTTTGCTTTGTTGAAGAATTTGTATAATCTTGAACTAACTAACTAACTAACAACTAACAAGAGAAAAGATTTATGGATTATAAACAAAATGAAGGATAGTGGAAGTGCTGAAACGATAAAATTTTGAGCCAAAAACTGAACGAGAAAGTATTCGAATTGGTAAGAAAGGTAGGTAGACAAGAACAAATGCCTACTAGTTGGGAAAGTGTTACAACAGTGTGGAGTGCTGACATTATAGAGGTGAATGTAGTATACAAGATCTAAAAATAAGAACAAACTTATTATATTACTTATTAATTAAATAAGAAGTTGAAGTGAAAAAATAAATATGGCAATCATGGTAATCCATAAGTAGTAACCATAAAATATTAAAAATATTAATTTAAAATATGATAGGTAATAGATAATAAATATACACTTAAACCAAGAGTCTACAGTAGCCACGTTTACGTAGAGTATTAATTAAGGAACATACTTCGTTAGGTTGATCCAATAATATAAAAACTAAATCAAATCTGGAAAGTACAGGTGACCCAATTTTTAAGTTTTCCGAGACTGTTTTGGCCTTATTGTAGTGTCCACCTGTTGGATTAGCAGCGGCGAGTACTGATACTCTGGTCGGCAGGTTACACATCACCCCCGCTTTTGCAATACTGATTCTTTGCTGTTCCATAGCTTCTAAAAGGCACTAAAAGCAAATTCAAGAGAACATTTGAACATATCCAAAGGTTCATATACTCAGATTGTCATAAGAAAATGCAAAATACAACTTACAGCATGTTGAGTAGGCATTTTGTCGAACTCATCAATGCAGCAACATCCTTGATCGGCTAATACTAAAGCACCAGCTTCTAAGGCATACTCACCACCTGACTCTTTGGTCATGGTAACTGTTAACCCCGAACTGGTGCTGGTGTTGCCACATACATAAATACCTCTTGGCACAGCATTCGTGCATGCTCGTAACATTTGTGATTTTCCTAAACCAGGGTCCCCGACCACAAGCACATGGGAGTTAGCCCTTACGTCTGAGTCGCTTTGTGTACCACCAAATAAAGACAAAAGGAGACCCGCTTTAACAATTTCATGTCCAAAAATTGTAGGACATAACGACTGCACCAAAAGCCTGAATAACATCGTTTCTGACTGAATTTGCTGCAGTAATTGAAAAAAGGAATAATTAGTCAGTAGATCATCTAACAACTTTGTTTTCTTACACACCTGTATAGCGTAATGATCTTTTTTATTAAAAGTTATTCTAGTTGAATCAGGATCACTATTTGAACTCTTATTTTTCTCATTTACAATAGATACTGTATCCAAATACAACAAAAACACAGGCATCTGCTTGCTGTGCTTCGTATCACCTATATTACGAACCTAAAGGTAAAAACCAAAAAATTAAGTACAGAACTCAAATGTGTTTTTTTTGTTACCTTTACTATCCCAGTAATACTGACGTCATCGCTTGGACCACAACTATTCACTAAATCATCAGTTAGTTCACATTCTACAGTCCTGGGTACCCTCCCATATTCATACTGGTCATCTCCGACAACTTCTTGTATTTTCAAAGTTTGCCAATCTATGGTCTTTGTATGTGTAGATGACAAAATTGGTAAGAAATTGCTATGAGCATTGCATCCCTGACTAGGGCAACTTACAGGAACTGTGTAATTACCTTCAATTTGCTTAGTAACTTGTGTTCCCCCACAATAGCTACACGAGAAAGCCATGAACTGGCAAAGCAGTTTAATATTGCTCGTTTTCATCACAGTTCCCCTAATCGACACCAATTTACCATAATTGCAAACCTTCAAGTTTTTTAAATGCATCACTGGTTCAACGTTCGTTACCCTTGCTTTAAAAATTGGGAGCTTCGATATGTAGTCGAGTTCTTGATCAACATCTTTGCCATCATTACTATATTCTTCCGCAAACGTTTGATGCATCGCTAAACCCATGCATGCTAAACACTCTTCCGTGTTGCTGATTATGTCTTCATTGAAATCATTCCAATCATTCAGGAGGTCATCATCGGATTTTAATATGTTTAAGTTTACTATGAAAGCCTTGTTCTCTAGAATTTTTTTCCTCGGAAAATAAACTGGATTGTGTTGGATGTACGATTCGAAAGCTTTTGTGCGAGAGATAACAGTTTGAACGTTGATGGATTCTAAAATTGATTAAGAATTTTATACAACAACCCTTATGTTTTCTAGATGTAATTGTTGATTACCTACTTTTTTTAATTTAATATCAGATATTCTTTAATGGTGGTTTATTCATTTTATAAACTTTTTAAAACCTTTAATTTTATAAGATGTAATATTTAGGTCAATAATCATTTTGTAAGAATGAATAAAATGTTTGTCAAACTAGTTTAAAAAAATGTTTTAGAGTATTATAGTTTTTTTATTTATTGGTGTTGATAGGGAATTGTAGACTACTTTTATTACTATTTTATTCCTATTTATAAACATTTTAAAAATCTTTCTTTATGTTTTATATATTTTAATACATCCTGTATTAGAGGAAAGCAATACAAATTGAAAACCATACTTTTCTGTTAATATTTTGTACATTATTTCCCTTTTGATGCTTAGATTTTTATTATTACTTTAACTAACTTATATATATAATGTTTAAATGTTTCGATAACATTTTATACCTACTTGATAAACCAAGTGAAATAAATAAATAAATATAAATTTATTAGTTTATAGCAGATGATGAACATATATTTTTAATGATTACCTTCTTCTATAAAATAGTGTGCAAATCCATGGTATCCATGTTTCGGAACTATTTGAAAGTTAAAAACTTCTTTATTTTTTATATTTATTTCAGGAACGAAATTGGTTTTTCTGTACCAAGGTTTCTTATTTCCATTAGGATTTGCCATCTAAAAAAATTTAAAAAGCATGTTAATCTCATTACCATATTTTCTTTTTCGATTTAATAAAGGATACATGCTTCTGCATAAAATAAAACATTTTAAATAATACGCTATTAAGCATTTATTTCACTTTGCTCTTTTGCACCACATTGAAATAAATTTAAAAATACAATTGTATTTTTATAAGTAAAGATTCAACTATTTAAATTAACGAATTTGAAAGTAGCAACCAGAATTAATATTTCTGTTCAATTTGCTGATTTGGGCAAATAATTTGTTATCTACACACTAAGAGATAAATGGTTAAAGTGGAAATAAACAATCAGAGTCCAGAATTGAAAACAAAGACTTTATTATAATTAATTAACAAAAGTCTTTGTCTAAATTATTGTCTTTTTCGCCATCTTTCACAAATTCAAGCTTATCATTACTTTAATCCACCTCTTTCCTACATAGCCGTAGCTCCGGTTCCGAAACTAGTATTCCATTATAGAAGGCATGGCGGCAAAGAGGACTCAACTGAAACAACTGCTTGAAGTCTTTATATTTGCTTGCCTTTATTTCTCATTTTGGAGTGAAATCTCAGGTACAAGCCAAGGATTTTCTCTTCAAATAAAAAAATAATTTTCACTTAATCATTATTTATTCTATCTGTCCTGATGAAGAAACAAATTAGTGCTCAAAACGTTGAATGGAGAGTAAAGATTATTTTTCTAGCATTTTGAAATCTTTTATTTATTAAACACATTATACTTCATTAATTAATTTAGTTAACAATAAATATACATATTATAACATTTCATGCTACCTTTAATTCATGTTTATTATATTATATTTATATTAGTCATACTTTTTTGGGTTATTCTAAATATATCATCAAAAATTTATTTTACTTATTTATGTTATATGTTTATAGTAGCCCTATTATTTTTTTTTACATGTTACTGTATGTATTTTGAATTATCAAATTTGTACGTACTTATGTTTATTATTCATAGTTATTTGAGTTATTACAAATACTTGATATTTGTTGTGGCAGAAGGTGTATATGGCAATATTTAGCATTACCTGTTTAAATATAATTTATTTACGTTAATACATTTATATTATACGTTTAACAGAAAAAAAATCTATGGCTTTATATAAATACAACGAATATTAGACATAAACATTTAAAAATATATATATTTCAAAAGAAGTATATTAACTTCACCTGTTAATTCAATGTTTATTTCCAGTCGTACCCTGAAAGTATATTTAAATCAGATCGTTGATTAAAATTTCAAGAATTTTAAACCAAAAATTATTTTTTGGACCAACTTCACACTATTTTCGACAGTCTTGCTAAGAGTAGGGATTTTTACATTTGCTCAGTAAAATGAGTCATTGCATTGACAACACAAACGTCAGTTCGTAAGTACGCCCGAGTACAGAGACGTATTGGCCTAAGAAAATTTAGTTTATAAACATAAAACAGGATGATTTATAATAATTTTAAATACTTTCTGATCTATTTTTTCACCAAAACTCTATCATTTATATTTTTATATCTTAGAAAACTACAATCTACAGTTTTAGGCTGTAGATTTGTAAGAATATATTATCACAGATATTATCTTTCAAACTGTATTAATAACTTACACGAGCAATATGTCAGTAACAACATATTTTAACTATTTTATTAAATAATATTTTATGATCCGATTAAATTTTTCGCTTTTACTGCACATAACTGCACTATGCTGTATTTATGACTGATGTAAGTACCATTACCAACATAAAACAAATACACATAATGCTAGTTCGGTTCTGTATAGCAAAGTTGGTTTTAAGCACTCCACATACGTACGTCAGCCTAGTCTGCACTGGATCTAGGTTACCTTGCACCTTCTTGTATCATGTAACTTTACTTTTGGTTCGTTGTATGTTCATGAGTACCTGTCAGTGAACCATCGAAATGGTGGATAGATTAGGTATGCTATTATTATTGTTTACGAACGATTTTACAACACAAATCCATTTCAAATCCACTTCTACATAGAGTATCTTCTCCCCATTTTACTCAACATTATTAAATAAAGCAATAATTTAAATTAAATTGTACCAATTGTAGTAGCACAAATTTACCTTTATTGTATTATACTGATTTGTTTTCATGGTCTATTTGAAATTTTGTGGTCTACTTACTACAAAGGCTCCAATTTCATCAAATCCATTGGAATAAGAATTGTTGAGCACATATTCTTGTTCCTGTCTGCAGATGATTCATAGTATGATAATGACCGGCCGTACAAGTGATAATAACAATCTCTTCTTATTTGCAGTAAATAGTGAGGCAAATGCTAGGCGCATTGGGATGGTCGAAAGTTGCTTCGGAAGCTCCGGGCAAGTAAGTTGCAGGGAAAATAAATTACTTGCTAAACACTGCTTATTTATAGTTTATTATTATATTGCCAATTGCAAACCATTTATGCTTGGAAATATTACATCACCAATTTGAAATTTTCATAGTGTAAACATGTATTTATTGTCCCTTTCTCAGACGGGGAAAAAATATCAACCTCATTGATGTCATATTAACAGTCGCCTAAAAAGTGATCAAAATAGTTTTTATCAGAACTTTTGTGGCACGCCCAATTATGAAGAGTGAAATTAATTTCATTCCTATTATAATTAATATACGTTGTAAGAATTATCGTTTGAATGAATATCTTTAATTTAGCATCAATTGTTTCTTTGGTTACTAGACCACAGAGTTAGAAATTGATTAAATAAAAATAATTTTAAAATCTAAAATCTTCAGTAATTAAAACATTGGCATTGTAAAATATCTCATTTTTAGCCTTTGGCCGTTCCAGGCAGAGTTCTAGTAGGTGAAGGTGTTCTCACAAAAATGTGCAGAAAAAAGCCGAAATCCAGGCAGTTCTTTTTATTTAACGATATATTAGTGTATGGTAATATTGTCATAAATAAAAAGAAATACAACAAGCAGCACATCATTCCTTTAGAAGAAATTAAGCTGGAGAGCTTAGAAGATGAAAACCGTAAGTAATGCACTAATCGAAATGAATAAAGATTCACTGTTTGAGCATTAAAAAAAAATTATGAAATAATAAAAAACATTTCAACTAACTCTCTTTTGATTAACTTTCAATATTATCTAACTCATAAAATATTTATTGTAATCTCTGTTTAAAAATTATGTATTTGTATTTCAGAATTTCGTAATGGATGGCTCATAAGGACTGCCTCGAAATCATTTGCGGTTTATGCAGCTACAGCAACTGAAAAACAGGAATGGATGGCACATATCAATAAGTGCATTGAAGATCTTTTACGTAAAAGTTAGTCGATCACTTAAAAATTGAGATATTTTATATTTAAACTAAAAATAAATATTTCAGAGACAAATATTTATTTTCAAATGTATTTCCAATTACGTCGGTAATGGGATGACAACAAGATTCCTTTTCACGAGCAAGAAAAGGAGTTTTCTTAGTACCGTCCCATTAACGACAACATTTTAATTTGTTAGAATTCGAGAGGTCACTTTTTGTATTTATTAAAATATCTTTTAGGTGGCAAGAAATCTGCAGAAGCATTTGCTGCTGTGTGGGTGCCTGATGGGGATGCCCCCGTTTGCATGCACTGCAAAAAAACTCAATTCACTCTAATAAATCGACGAGTAAGTTTTCCATATTTTAAGATTAAATCCTTGTGGACTATGTCATAAATGTTTAATTTTGCAATACCATTATACAGCCTGGTCCAGCTAAGACGGCCCACTTAAATTACAGCGTTATTAACAAAGTTAGAATAATAAAACTTGCAGGATTTACTCAGCACCTAAAGAACTCCAAAGAACACTAGTAGTGTTTTGTTCTGTCGTCACTTGGATCCATAAAAGTGATGATGAAGATGAATTTTTTTTTACATATTTTAAATCGGCAAGTAATTCTGCATACAATGGTATAAACATTTCTGCAAAAAAATGACGGATGGCCGAAAAATATTTTTTTATTATTGTGGCTTTATTTACCAATTAAGGGCAATGAAATTTCCAAAAATTAATTCTGCACATAAAAACATCCCAATAACTTTTTACTTTGTGACATTTCGTTTCCACGCAAGAGCACATAACTTTTAAAAATACATAGTTTTCAAGGTGTTTTTATTATGAATTCTAATTCCCGGAATGATTATGGGTACAACTATACCAATATTGCAGCAAAAAATCTTGATTTATGAATTTTTTTATTTTATAGGCAATGTCCACTTAACCGACACGCACGTATCTCTATTATTTTGTTTCAGTCGCCCAGGCCAGTAGATTTTTAGACGTGATAATTGACAAAACCTGAACATTTGATAGTTAGTATGTACATTCAGTTTCATATTAAATGTCACTCGTT
>JAWQRP010000959.1:0-22161 GCA_033557875.1 Quadriops clusia
GTTGTCATATCATTTGTTATATTTCCTCTGATGAAGCGGTCAAATCGCGAAACGCGTAAGGAAAAGTGCATTTAATTTTATAAAATAAGGACTATAAACCCAAGATTATAAAAAATATTTATAATTTTAATATTAACTAAGTATAATATATATATATATATATATATTTTATTAGCGCAATTATTGCACATATCGTCCCGTCCAAAATTAGTCATTTCTTGTTTAGAAACAAGGGCTTAATGAAACGTCCATAATTTGTCGTGCTTGGAACAGAAATTAATCCGACCGCCCGCGACCCTTTAAACAAAGAGACAAAAGCGTGGAAAGCCGATGAGCGGGATAGAAGGGCAAATGACAACAAAAAGTGCATCATTCAGGTTCGAGAGCCCACTTCGAATAGAGTCACGGAAATAATTATGTCTGTACCACCATCAGGGAGGTACTTTGTTTTTACATCAGCATCCTATAAGTATAAATTACGCAGTATAAAAAAGACGCAGTATAGAAAAGACGCGTTGTTTATTTGCATACGTATACAATTTGCATACAAATGCAATTTGCATACGAAGCCTTTGTTGACACCTTAACCTTAACTCTAATACATCGTCGTACGCATGGGATATTAATGCAAAAATCTTGGAGACAATTCTATTTTGGTGGTACGCTTCTTTCTCCGTTATCAGCAAGATCTCATAAATTGAGCGGACTAATCAACCCTTCGATATCAACCGTCAAGCGGCGGAACATAGGAAAGGTCGACAGATCGCACAACTTAATAAACCCAGCGGAACCCAGTGAGAGAGAAACTACCCGAACTCTTTGACTGTTATATCAGCGCCTTCGGAATGAGCTCTATTAAATTGCACTTGGTTGCCTGGTCAAATTTTCATACAATGCATGTATTGCAAGAACCTGAGTAGACCCAATCAAGGCAATCAATGGACACTCACCCAGAAAGGACGCGGAACATGACCAGCTCGCGGAGTGGCAAGTACTTTTGACAGTTTGACTGTACTTTTGGCAGTTTGACTGTTTGACAGTAATGTTCCAAGACCTTATTATAGGAATGTTACGTATCAGGAATCGATAAAGGACAACTAAGCAATAGAGGTGCTACAATAAGGGTGTCCTTGGAGAAGAGGTCTTCAAAGGCTCGTGATGTTAAAAAAGGGCGACGCTGTTAAGGGCTGATGGCATTACGGAGGAAGTTAAAGTTTCCAGCAGCGATCCGCACTACGCAAAAAGTTGGTGGCGCAAACGGCTCACGCTTCGTCCTTATGGCCTCTCCTTCCATTTTGTCGTCATTATTCAAGGAAAATAAAAAAGAGGGCGCGGGTCCTGGCCGATGCGATGAGGTTACGTGGTGTCCTGGCCGGCCGGGCTTCTTCCTTTAAACGACTTCGCCCTCGTCGGCGGACTTTTATCTTTTATCTGGCCGGGCCGCTGGCTTGGCGCGCTTAAATATTTCAGCGCAACGAGAATTATTTTTAAACGAAAGGGTAGATTTTATGTCTTTGATTGAGACTATCTCCTGGTTTACGGCCGCGCTACAAAAATGTTTACAATCACCGGGGCTACGACAAAACCGGTTCCGGGGCTTAAATTTCCAATCGTAAATCTCTTATGCCGGGAACACTAAACTGCTCTATTTGGAGACTTTGGCAATTTAATCTTGCATGTCCTTCTGCGCGACGTAAACTACATTATTTTATCGGGCAATACTATTTCGGTTTAAGTGTATAGTGACAAGAAGGTTGGGGTATTCGGCTGCTTCGACTCGATCGCATATTGAGCTTCTTCGTCTCACCGATAGAGAGATATCGCAGTTGTATTCATTTTGCTAGTAATTTTTACAAATACTTATTCGTCATATATGAGCATGCATGATATGAGTCAGCGATTTAAAAGTGAAGAAATTCGAATTTGATCTGAAAAGTAATCAATTGAATTAAGTAAACATTAAAACAATTGAATGGAAGAAACAATAGAATGGAAGGAAACATTAGAATGGAAGGAAACATTAGAATGGAAAGAAACATTAAAATGGAAGGAAACCTTCGTCATAGCAGCGAATGCATTCGTTCAAATTTTCTATCGGTTTAGTTCCTCGTTGTCTTTTGGAAGGAAAACTCGGACGGATTTCACGGGGTCAAGGGTCCGAACCCTTCCTCAAATGCATCAGCTTGTGCCGTAATAATTCGCAGACAATTATAAAATTTCCTAATTAGTATCCTTAGAGCTCGTTTTATGTTTCGTTAGGAAACAAACGAAGGAAGGATGGCGGGTGGATGGAGAGAGAGATGGCGACTAAGGGACCGAGTTGAGATGGTGGAATGTCAGTGTAAGAGAGAGAGGAGGTTAAAGTGGAGGCTTGCGAAAAGGAAGAGGGACGAAGATGGAGATGGGGGATGCGGGGGGAGAAAGCGAAGGAGAGAGAGCTTGTAGGAGTGAAGTGACAATCTCGCTGTTCTCCGAACAAAAGTACCCGAGTCGGCGCTAATTCCCTTAATGAAAAGGCTGCCGTCACGTAGTCTATTACGACCGACGGATCCGGAAGTAGGACGGCGGACAGTAGTCCTGATTTATCCATTTTCCGTCTTGCATACACATTTCAGGACAGCTCAAACTCAGACACCCGCACTGCCTGCGACTGCCGGTGCACCGGAAGAGTACTGTATATGTACGCATAGCCTACTGAGATTATATGGAGGTCAAAGCTTGCTCGATTCCAAGCGCATGGAATCCTTCGGATTAACCTTTTAAAAGCCAGTAAATTTAATAAAAGCACTTTAATATAGGTAAATCCGAGATTGCTTAGAATTACAAGCAGGTTTATGCAACAACGAATTTTATGCAAAATCTTCGGAAACTGGTCCTTACGGTAAATATCGTCGTTACATATTCGACCCTCATAAGGAACCCGTTTAGGAGGGCGACAATGACGTTTGCGGTAATAAACCATTGTTAAATGTGCTGAATTTCATTTTCAGTTAAGCTGCCATAAGCCTTTAATGCTGTACTAACATGCACTTAATCCTTAATAATATTGAAATTATGTGGCGCCGAGGATTACTGAGGTACTTTCCCCGTGAGGGCGTTTTTCTCAACCTGTGCTGGGAGTTTAAGCGGTTTTTGAAATGATCGGAAGAAGCGTCATGTTGTCAAAAAAGACCTAATTAAACGAACTAGTTTTATAAGGCTGATCGTAAAAACTGATGAAAAGTTATAATTTTTTGTAGTTTCAACCCTACTAAAGCTTAGAAACCTGAAAACTAACTCTCTCTCAAACACCCTAACCCTTAAAGCCCTAACCAACCCCAATGTCCCAAGCAACAACGTCCAAGAAGGGGTTGCAATCTTCAAGAAGGGGTTGCAATCTTCAAGGAGGGGTTGCAATCTCCAAGGAGGGGTTGCAACCTCCAAAAGGGGGTAGTAATCCCCGAAAAGGGGGTGGCAACCCCAGAAAAGGAGTTGGTTGGCGAGCAGCCCTAGCCGCCCTGTTGCAGCAACATTTGTAATGTAGCCGTCGGGGTTGCGGGAGAGGGGTCCGGCTCCTCGATCAGTTAGCAAATTGCAGGAACAATTCAAGTTGAGAAAACATTTCGGTGTTGTACACACTCCGCGAAGCGTGATCAATCACTTAACATTGTCGGGTCTCGAACTTTATATTAAGACATTTGATTTATACAAGGGCATTATACCGGCGCTGGCTAAGTTGCCGCGAAGATTGAAAAAAGCTTGCTGAAAGGGTTCTTGTGCATGTTTTCCCGCCGCCTTTTTGCCCCCTGTAATACTTACTTTCTGTTGGAAAGTTTAGATTATTCTCTTTACTCACTTTTTAGTTAGTTGATCTCGCTGGCTTTTCTCTTTCATTTTCTATTTTCTTGGGGTCTTAAGAAGGCTGACTAGTAAGTGAACAAACCGCACTTTTCAGATATCTCAAAAATCACTAGGCGGAATATAATGAGGTTCTAGCAGATGCTTTACAACATGATTTGAAAGGTAACTACAACGCCCTTTTGGTAAAATATATAACTATTTCTTTTTCTTATTGTTTATTGTACAAAATCTCGCTGTGGCGACACACGTTACAACATAAAGAGCATTTTATCTTTATGAAATTTTGAAGAATATTATCAAATTTTTAAGAAATCTGAAAATCTCAAATTGAAACGGAAAACATCTGCCTTCAGGACGCGTTCGTAGATCGTGAAAAATTACATGGTGGTGCAAACCTTTAACTCGAACAGTAAGGACAAACTCATGAGCCGCTCCAGACCGGGAGTGACTTCCGCCCACTTGCATTCCACCGGAAATTAATAATAATAATTCTCTTACGCACGAATTTGTTCTTAAAGTCAACATTTTATTTTCTGTGTAAGTTACTAAGATATACCTACAAAATAATATTAACAAAGCTTCACCTATTAAGCATTAATTTAAATCGTCCGTCTCTAATAGGCTAGAGAGCGGGCGCAATTTGTCTGAAGAGAATGAAAGCCCGAGAGCTGAGGCAAGAAATAAAAAAATCGCCTTGTTTATTCTTTCCGTACGTACAAATAGTCGCCCGTTCTCGGGCAATTTATTACAAAATGGGAACAAAATAAGCGTAAAGGAATTAATTTCTGTCGGGGAAAATTGATTCAATATAATAATGGAAGTGCGTCATGGCCGGGGAATGGGAAATTTAGATTGTTTCGCCTCCTTCTTCGGTTTTGCCGTCGTTTTTGCTCCCAGTTCTTCCCTAGCTGGCGACGCGAATTTATCGATATCATAACAAGCTTGATTGTATAATGTCGAAGGCGGAAAAAATATATGGCTTATTTTCTCTTGTATGGGCGCAATTAGGGCCCGATGTGCTAATATGCCCTTTCGCCGAGGACCCGCTCTCGCGGAAAATTATTTTTCGCCTTTGAGCTTCGAGTTATTTGTTATAATTGAATGCAGACAGCTATGATAATAGAGCACTGGCGAAGGCATTTCCAATTATGTATGTACTAATTGGATGTTTATATAACAGAAGATATAACGTACCTATATTCATGATGTTTAAAAGTGCATTTGGTTCACATACAACGGCACTAATGTTGAAACTACTAATTTGATACTATTTTCTTTTTTTATTTTTTATTTTAATTTTTTTCTATTGGTGTACGTATATGTTATATTTACGCCATAAATATATAATATTTAGGTCATAAACAATTACACCACAAGCTATGTTTAGACGATTACGCAGAAGCGCTTGGGAAATGCTAAACCAGCGCGATCACAGACAAGTGCTATGCACTTACTTCGTTGATATTTCGTACCTTGGTGCATTGCACTCTTGAAATGTTTATAAACACTCCAAAACAGCTGAGTTGAGTGACCCACTAAGTAGGATACTTAACGCCACTGTCAGTAACACAATTTCAGGGAATTTTATTAACCCGAAATTACCTTTAAAAAAAAGTTCTTCAAGAAATGCCTCAATAAAATTTGTACGTATACCTATAGGTTATCAACAGATTATTTAATATTTCCAGCGCCCGTTCCATAAAACGCGGAATCCAGGACGAAAGGGTGGCTTCAAGGAAGAAGAGGACAAGGGGTGGTTTTCGCACGACTGGTGTCTCAACCTGATTTCACCCCATTCGTGCGTGAGTGTGCAGGATGTGGGAATGTTGTCTCTCCCAGAGAATCGTGTTAAGGCAGCTCCATAATTGAAAAGATTTATTCGACCCGCACTTTCCGGTACCCCTTATAAATTTATCTTTATCATTTTATTTTACAAAAATAGGGTGTACAAAGATACAATTTTATTACAATCATACATGTGTATAGTAGTATAGGGTGTAAAGTCCGCTAATATACCTACATAAAGACTATTTATTCTTCCTGGGGAAATAAATACAGCCGTGTGGCGAGTACGCCCCCAAGTACGACACACGACACGCCTAATATTTAAATTGGAATCATTTTCGAATAAGTAGGATTTAATAGGGGAGTTAAAGAGGTTTTAAACCGGGCCCGAAGATAAACTGCGATGCTCGCGGAACACAATCTTGTCCACGCGGTTTTATTGCCAGCGAGCGAAATTAAAAACGAGCCACTAAAATCTTTATTGCCTCGTGCGGAAGTCCTCTTCCTAATTTCGCGGTCTTGTAAATATTTAGGGATGTGGCCCGAGATTTTTCAGGCGCGCCTTCCCGGCGAATTTCATTAGTCCGGGATTAATATCGTCCCGGAATATTGATACTGATAATGTAAATGCAGAAAATCCCATTCGGCCGGACGCAACCGGAAATTTTAATTAAACTCGCTGCATCTCCGCCGATTTTTAATATTATTACTTTATCATTATTATTTCTATTCCATCGGGTATATTTGCTTTGAATATTAGTAAATATGTACCGGCAGAGCCTTACTGAAATTTAATACATTCCCTCTACCTATAGGTGTACATATGTGTATACATATATATATATTGTCACGGGACCATATTTGTGTTATTTGTATTATAATTAATTAATACATGGTCGTCGTTTTAGGCATGATCGTCAAATAAAAGGGTTAGGACTTTACTACGAAGTGAATATGTAGTAACCTGTTCTTTACGTTAAGTACAGCTCGGTGAATGATTGGTTCTTGCTTTAGCAACAAACTCTCTGTTTACGGGTGAAGGGAATCGAACAATTGAAACACATACAGGTTTAAGACGTCTATTGAGACATAAAAAAGTAAATACAAACAATATACAGATTACAAGGATATCTCGCACGGTAAATAAAATTATCAAATACAAGTAAGTCAACAGACAGTAAACTTATGGGGCTAACTAATCCCTATAATCAGGTAATACACAAATAGATAACTTAAGACATCTAAACGCGAATATATACAGTTTCACACAAGAATTAATCTTTGCCTTTGACCGAAATAACACGCAGCAGGGACCGACCCCAAACGTATCGAATTGCAGTCACAGATGGCTGTCTGGGACGGAAAGGCCCTACCTGGTTTATTCTGGATTTGTTTTGCTTATTTAAATGTGAGACAACCCTATTTTAATGTTAGCAAATAATGTCTTTTGTACGTAAGCCTTTGTTGACACCTTAATTTTAACTCCAATACATTGTCGTACGCACGAGATATTAAAGCAAAAATAAAGGGATCAACTCTGCCTTTGATGGTACGCTTCTCCCTCTGTTATCAGCAAGATCTCATAAACTGAGCGTACTAATCAACCCTTCGATATCAGCCGACAAGCGGTGTAACATAGGAAAGGTCGATAAATCGCACAGCTTAGTAGATCCCGCGGAACCCCGTGAGGAAGAAGCTACCCAGACTCCTTTGAACTGAATATCAGCGCCTTCGGAATAAGCTCTATTAGATTACCTTTGATTGTCTAGTCCAATTATCATGCAATGCATGTATTGCAGGAACCTGAGTAGACCCAATCAAAGCAATCAATGGACACTCACCCAGAGAGGCTTTGCAGAAGGAAACGTAACGACGCAACTAACACCGACTTGAGGGAGTCTCGGAGGCAAATGCTACCGAGTCTGCACGTGGCGCGATGAAAACCTTTGAGATGGGAGCCAGCATACCAAGCGGTCGTAGAGCCCCGATGACTTCTGGCCGTAGCTTAAAGCCTGTACGGTACCTCTCGCTTAACTACACCCTACCCCTTGGTAGGTACCCCTCTTGAGCGGGTGTACGCTCAGTAATGCCTACCTCAACCGTTCGAAAGTCCCAATCTTACCACTATGATACGACTAACACAACCAGTAAGAGATGACCCCACTTTACTATGATTACTCGTCTAACTCTCTCGTGTATCGTCGCCGACGGCCGACCCTTGACTATCTCTTCAGCGAGGGTGTAGGTGGCTTCTATGGTATCGCTTCGGCGGTCGAGATGGATCTTGTTGCATCACTCGGCAGGTCCCAACTCGTCTTCGTTTGCCTGCCTTTAGGTCTCAGTTCCGGGAATTTTGTCCACTGACGGAAGTTGTCACATTCCACAGGCTGCTACTGCACATGTAGGTACAGTTACGCCTAAAGATATTGCACCTTTTCGAAGATTATTATTATTAGACCTCAAAATCGGTCCGCCGCAGTATGTATACATATATGTATACCTATAGGTACAATAGATGTTCACTAGGGTTTTTGCGCCATTTATGTGGAAGGTACACTCAGATTCTGTGCATTGCACATGTAGGTATCATAAATTTTATTAATTGCATTTCATATTTATTAAATCAATTTATTTTAACACAAATGTACCTACACTTAGTATACGCGTAATATTACGGTATGCCGTGTAAATTTCAATGACGAGGCAACAAATTTTTCATGGCCACAGATTTTTCACGGCCACGGATTTTTCACGGCCACGGATTTTTCACGGCCACGGATTTTTCACGGCCACGGATTTTTCACGGCCACGGATTTTTCACGTCCACGGATTTTTCACGGCCACGGATTTTTCACGGCGACGGATTTTTCACGACCATGGATTTTTCATGATCACGGCCTGAAGTCAATTTGATCTCGAGCTCTTCGAGTTCAGATTTGTAACTTATCTGAATCAATTCCAAGTGTACATATGCCAACATAAAGAACAAATAACTCAGAGATCTAGATATTCATCGGATAGACAGATAGCTAGAACACAAGGACCTCCATTCTCGAGCTCTAGTCCTGACGCTAACACAGGATCGAAATCAGACCGAAAGCATTCGTGCGAGAGCCTGTCGATGGCGGCAGCCGCCACCTCCGTGACTCCGCATCGGCGAAATGGCACAATAAAAGAGATGGAAATATTAGATAATCAGATGAAAGAGGCACGCTCCTGGGCTGCGTCTGCCACTGAACGCTGAAGTCCGCCAGGATGTGTCTGTCCTTTTGCTCGACGCTTCCTAATCGTCCTTTCTGCCATCAGGACTTTCGTATGCTCATCATACTGATAATAAGAAAGACAGTGGAAAGCAAGGTTCTCGGAGAAACATACAGAGGCAGAGATAGAGAGAACGATAAAAAGATAGAGAAAGTGAGAGAGAGAGAGAGAGAAAGAAGGAGAGAGAAAGAAAGAGAGAGAAAAAGAAATAAATGAGAGAATGAGAGAGAGAGAGAGGAGAGAAAAAGAGGAAGAAAATGAGAGAAAGGAAAACAGAGAAAGTAGGTCTTTTTGGTTTGTTTGGGAGCTTGTAAAAGCTCTTTTAATTGATAGCGTTCTGCCGTCGGCAAATTTGGCATGATTCACTTTTTATTCAGCTCTAGAGGACGGAATGACTAGGGATCAATTCCTCCGATGATGTTACTTCGTCAGCTCCTTCAATCAATTATTGTTGTGGCGAACGCAAATTGGGGAACGTTGGCCCATTTTCCAATTTTTTGCTCAGTTCGTGACGATGCAAATGATTCGTTTTGTTGTCATCCAACAGAGAGAGAGAGAGAGAGATGCCAGCGATTGCAGCGAGCAGGATTTCGCGCAGTAATCGTCGGTATTAATGAAGTTGATTAAAATAATTTCGCAGGACGAGGAGTCCTTAAATCAGCGGAAGCAGAATGGCAAATAAAAATTAAACAAGAACCCAGTTGTTAGTGAACAGCTCAAAATAATGCCGGCGAGCAGCCCTGAATGGCTCGTATGTCCGTTTTAGAGTGCAACAAAACAAAACGCCCGAAACGCAATAAAGAAGAAATAAAATGCATCGCGCCATGAGCTGCAAGCTACATAATTTCATATACTTGAAACAATGTAGCGTTCGTTAGAGTTGTTATCAGCTCGCTCCGGGGACCTGGAAACATGCGTTATATATTTTCCTCTTCTTTTTGCTGCACCGCCGCGCCTGATGCTCAGTTCTGGCTTTCGAATTGCTAATTTCTCGCACATTATGCCCCCGACGCCGCCGTCCCTCAGCACCCGACCCTGGGTCCCCACCCCTGGACCCCCACCCCTGGACCCCCACCCCTGAGCCCCCGCCCCTAGAGCCCCCTAGAGCCCCCCGCTCACGGGATACACGGGCCTAATTTATCATAATATTTTCTCTAACTTCATTAACCAATTCTCCATTGTGTTATGTTCGTTTTCCCAACGTATGTGTGCACCAAGCTTGGTGTAGACACACATTCTCGCCCATATGCACACCTGTCGCCTATGTAGCGAAGATAATTTAATTATTTATTTTTATTTGTAATTATTCTAACACAATTTGAGTTTAAACGGCCAGATGTTATGTAAGGGACTTAACATATGCCATAAAGAACGTAAAACTATAAGCCTAACTAAAATTGTTTTCTTCACGCTTAAATAATATTTTGTGGGTATTTACGAGGTCATTACATAAAATGTATGAGCTAGGAAATCGGCGATAAATTGGTACAAATGCATTAACGGGTTACTTCGGGGTTCTTTAGGTGCGCGCGGGTGTTTGTTGTTTGGTGTTGGTGGCAGTAGCCTGCGTCAATGGGCTGATTGCAGACATCAATTAGGATTAGCGGTAGATAACAATAAAACAGACCAGATCGTTCTTAATTACTTTCCCAAGCATGTCAATCGCACGTCTCTTTCTTGATTTATCATTTAGGTTCACGTTTGTCCAGGTAGATGGCCCCACGCACGAAACATGATCAACCTAAAACGCGGCAAAGCGTTCAACGCTTTGCGTTTTTTAATTCTAGTAAGGTCGGTACGCTTTAGTTATTTCTTTAGTGTTTTCCCCATTACCCGTAGCAACAGGTGTGTGGCTTGTATCAGTACGATTTACCTAGGCCTAGCCCGTGGTACCGTGGTGCTTGAGAATTACCAAACTAATGTCTGTCACATCCCTTCAATTCAACCTTAATGATCCTAGTTCTGGTCGTTCCGACTCTACTGGTGTCGGTGACTCCTCTATGCGTTCTACCCATATAAAGGAGAGGAACAAAGGGACTGGGAAACTGCAACGGAGAGAACCTCCCTCCATTTCCCAAATGACTTTCCCACGTTCTCTCTCTCTCTCTCTCTTTGTTTTGCTCACTTATTCGGATGTGTCTCGCCGTCTCGCTTCCTCTCATCACTAGCCCTCGCCTTATTGGCAGCGATTTATTGACGTGACGAGTTACCCTACGAATTCTGATTTCTACGAACACAACGTAATACATGGGTCTTACCTACGATTGCAGCTGTTCCAGAAGATTCCGCAGGACTTTAAGCGTCGTTTCATCACTGTAGATGAAACATGGATACATCACTACACTCCTAAGATGAAAGAACAATTTAAACAATGGGATACCAAGTGAGAATCTGACTTGGACAAATCTTATTATTCGGAAGGGATCAACAAACTAGAGCAGCGTTGGACGAAGTGTATAAGCCTAAAAGAAGACTATGTCGAAAAATAAAATATTTTCAAATAACCCTCGTACAACGGAGTGTAACCATGCTAAGGGGAGCAGCCCTTATATTTTTACAACTTAATAATTACCAATTTGAGTAATAAAAATGAAACCGATCAGCAGGGGGTTGATAGGGTCCAATTAAGGTAACCAGGCGATGATGTGCGGATGGTACCAGTTGTGTTCCACCGAGGGTTAGAAGGGTTAATTAAAATCGCGCTTGATAAAGGAACAAGCTCATCGATTGCAGTGCCGATTCACGGCGGAATAATGAATTATGTCTGGCCGCTTATTATTTCCGTTTACGAGGCCCCTCCCTCCTTCCGAAACAATTTGCAGACAATTATAAAACTTTCTAATTAGCATCGTTGGGGGTTGTTTCGCCTGTTGTCCCTAAGCCGTAGAAAACAAACGCTAACGACGTTTGTTACTGGTAGCTCCAAAGCTATAAGTATAGAAAATGAGCATCTTTTTGCAATATGAAGTCTTTTTGCAATGTGAAGTCTTTTTGCAATATGAAGTCTTTTTTCAATATGAAGTCTTTTTGCAATATGAAGCCGTTTCGTAAGTTAAGAAAAAAATGTTAAAAACGCGAAAATAAAGGATTTGTACTGTAGGCAATTGGCAACCAATTCCGAACGTGAGTTTGGAACCGAGCTATTTCCGAGAAACGTCTGGATCTTTTCTTTGAGCCCTAAGTGCGTTCCAGTGCAAATATTTCAAAAGCTGGAGAAGTCATGGCGACGAGACTTCATCCCCACATCAGCGAATTAATTCAAAATGATACCGCGGCATGGCTTCCGAGGAAATTATAGTTTCGCGCTGGAAATGATTTATCAAGAGCGCTCTCTGCGAGTAGGCGCTGCCATGGAAACAAGTGCCGCCTGCGAAACAAGTGACAGCTGTTAAGCTTAACAAGTATTTTCTTGACATTGCGAAGTTAGTTACATTTCAAAGTTTATTCAATAAGCAGGATTGTCACTTTAATTAATGTGTAGGGCTAAACTCGTTAGCATTTTGAAACTTGTCGCCCTATTATATCCCTGCTGCCAAATTTTACGTTTGGCCTTGATTTATTCACAGTTGTATGTTAGAACTCCATTTATCCGAACTAAAGTCATTCGAAACGGCAATTATTCGGATCTATGCCTTGAGGGATTCAATTAATTTTTATAGCAAACAAAGATCAAAGATGAAAGATCTAGGGCTTTAAAACCAGTTAAAGGAGTGAAAACGTACCAAAAATCTAGGGCTTGAAATAAGACAGTTAAAGGAATGAAGACGTACCAAAGATCTAAGGCTTTAAAGACAGTTATAGGAGTTAAGACAGTTAAAAGAGTTAAGAAGTACCAAAGTTCTAGGGTTTTAAAGACATTTAAAGGAGTTAAGACAATTAAAAGAGTGAAGAAGTACCAAACATCTAGAGCTTTAAAGACAGTTCAAGGAGTGAAGACGTACCAAAGATCTAGGGCTTTAAAGGCAGTTATAGGAGTGCAGACGTACCGAGATCTAGGGTTTTAAAGACAGTTAAAGGAGTTAAGACAGGTAAAAGAGTGAAGAAGTACCATCGATCTAGGGCTTTAAAGACAGTTATAGGAGTTAAAACAGTTATAAGAGTGAAGATGTACCTACGATAGTCAGAGAAATAAGACAGTTAAATGAGTGAAGACGTACCATAGATCTAGGGCTTTAAATAAGACAGTTAAAGGAGTAAAGACATACCAAAAATCTAGAGCTTGAAATATGACAGTTAGAGAAATAAGATAGTTAAAAAAATAAGACAGTTAAAAGAATGTGAAGTACCCAAGATCTAGGACTTTAAAGACAGTTAAAAGAGTGAAGAAGTACCAAAGATCTAGGGCTTTAAACACATTTACAGGAGTGAAGATCTTTGGTACTTCTTCGCCCTTTTAACTGTCTTAACTCCTATAACTATCTTTAAAGCCCTAGAACTTAGGTACGTCTTCACTCTTTTAACTGTCTTAACTCCTATAACTGTCTTTAAAGCCCTAGATCTTTGATACTTCTTCACTCTTTTAACTGTCTTAACTCCTATAACTGTATTTAAAGCCCTAGATCTTTGGTACGTCTTCACTCTTTTAACTATCTTAACTCTTATAACTGTCTTTAAAGCCCTAGATCTTTGGCACGTCTTCACTCCTTTAACTGTCTTTATAGCCCTAGATCCTTAGTACGTTTTCATTCCTTTAACAGTCTTATTTAAAGTTCTAGATCTTTGGGACGTCTTCACTCCTGTAACTGTCTTTTAAGCCCTAGAACTTTGGTACGTCTTCACTCTTTTAACTGTCTTAACTCCTATAATTGCCTTTAAAACCCTAGATATTTGGTACTTCTTCGCCCTTTTAACTGTCTTAACTCCTATAACTGTCTTTAACGTCCTAGAACTTTGGTACGTCTTCACTCTTTTAACTCTCTTAACTCTTATAACTGTCTTTAAAGCCCTAGATCTTTGGTACTTCTTCACCCTTTTAACTGTCGTAACTCCTATAACTGTCTTTAAAGCCCTAGATCTTTGGTACTTCTTCACTCTTTTAACTGTCTTAACTTCTATAACTGTCTTTAAAGCCCTAAATCTTTGGTACGTCTTCACTCATTTAACTGTCTTTATAGCCCTAGAACTTAAGTACGTTTTCATTCCTTTAACTGTCTTATTTAAAGTTCTAGATCTTCGGGACGTCTTCACTCCTGTAACTGTCTTTAAAGCCCTAGAACTTTGGTACGTCTTCACTCTTTTAACTGTCTTAACTCCTATAATTGTCTTTAAAACCCTAGATCTTTGGTACTTCTTCGCCCTTTTAACTGTCTTAACTCCTATAACTGTCTTTAAAGTCCTAGAACTTTGGTACGTCTTCACTCTTTTAACTCTCTTAACTCTTATAACTGTCTTTAAAGCCCTAGAACTTTGGTACGTCTTTACTCTTTTAACTGTCTTAACTCCTATAACTGTCTTTAAAGCCCTAGATCTTTGGTACGTCTTCACTCCTTTAACTGTTAACAGTTATACCATTGAATTCAATGGTTATCCATTTTAATTTTTAGTTATTTACTAAATAGAAAGGAGATGAAATGCATTCTAAGGTAATAAGAGAGGTGCAATAGCTCAGTTGATGTGAGTTTTACAAATTCCTACTAGCAGACGTACCCGCTCTTTAAACTGCAAACTACGATACACAAACACCGTAAGTAAATGTCCTAATCACTAGACGGGGTATTTACTTTTTTTTTCGTTTTTAAGCAGTCACAATACATAAGTACATTCAAATTTATGTTTCAATGCATAATTGTATATGCTTGGATTATAGCCTTGAAAGATATTTACCCCAGTGATAACAAATGGCGCAACAGAACATTTACTCTATCTCGACAACCGATCTCCCATCATCATACACTAATAACCGTTCACAAAGACTCGCTCGCTTCATTTCCATAAATTGGAGCCCCAAAGGCCCGGCGGGCGCGCAGTTGCAGTCAAAGAGGCCGTCAAGTGTGGCAAACAGCATTTGCCATGTTAATGTTGTTTGCGGAGCGGATTGTCTATCGGGCAGAGAAGCCGCAAGTTCTTTGCCGATTCGACTACCCAACAATGGCATACGTGCGCCTTTGAAGTCGGAAGAGGAAACGGTGGGTAATCGGTTAATAGCCCGGTCAGTATAGCTAATAGCACGGCAATTTGAGCTGGAGTATAAACTTTCCTCGTGCCCCCATATGTAACGTATAATTTAGACATTTAACACTGTTTGGGTGTGGAGACCTCTGTGAGGATTCTCTGATCATTGTGTCCGGGGTGCAGGGTGCAAAGTGGAGGGTTTAGATAAGAATGTTCACGGTAGAAAGTTCGGGGTAGAAGGTTCAGAGTGGAGGATGGGGGATGAAGGATTCGGGATGGAGGGTTCAAGATGGAGGGGTTAAGATGGAGGGTTCAAAATGGAGGGTTCAAAATGGAGGGTTCAAAATGAAGGGTTCAAAATAGAAGGTGCAGCATGGAGGGTTCAGAGTGAAGGTTCAGATAGGGGCATTCAGAATAGAGGGTTTAAAGTGAAGGGTTCAGGACGCGGCGAAGGCTATTCGGGGCGAAGAGTTGAGAGGGGATATAGAAGGGAGAGTCCGGCAGCAGAGGGTAGAAGGACCAACCAAACTTTCCAGAGATCAGGGGCGTAATGGATCCTCTTGTGACCCGTTGCTCCGCTCGCCGTACTGCGTAGGAGTTGGCAGCCCTGGGGAACCCTTAAATGATCAAACACGCAATGGAGGACAAACAAAAAGATTAAACTCGTTTGTATTGGGATCGCTTCTTATTATAATCTCTTGTGTGGGATTAAGTTTCAAAGTTATCCCGCTCCTCCTAAGGAGGATCAGAGTTTGCTTGTTATTAGTTAATTAGGATTTCGGCTCGACTGGGGCATTAGGTGGCGACTTTTTCACACACTATTATGTTAAATCGACTTTAGTGAGACTTGGCACCCCGATAATCGACATGTGCAATATTCTATAGAACTAAGACATTAATATTTTTTCGATGATTTATTTACCCCCCGGTGGTTTTCCTTTAACACACTGTTGCCAATCACGTCCGAATCCAGGAATTCTTATATTCTATACTATAACTATTATCTCTTATGTTAGAGTGTTGCGGGTATGTCCAATTCGGAATTCTTTGAGCCCAGGACGGCAGCCCGCGGCAACCCCGCTTCCGAGCGACATAAACAACATTTGTCGCCCGAAGTGGCCTTTGAATAAATTTCGCTCCTTTCAGAGGCGGCCGGGGGTGGCTGTAAACAAACCAAAAGTACAAAAGTGGAGGTGCTCTGCGGGTCGAGAGCTGGCGTTAATTCCTTTAATGAAATGGCCACGGTCACGTAGTCTATTACGAGGGACGGCGAGGCGGATGCGGAAGCAGGACGGCGGACAGTAGTCCTGATTTATCCATTTCCCGTCTTGAATACACATTCGAGGCTGACTGAGGCACAACGCGGAACAGAGCAGGCCATGCTGACGGCGCTACACGTACCAGGGGGTTAAGGATGGCCGCAGAAGTGCCCTGCATAATTAGGCATGGCAGGGAGAAAACTGGTTAAAATGTTGTACACTTTGAAGATTTTTAAGATTATACATACAGATGTTCCTAATAAAAATCCAGATTCCAAATCTCTTGTACACAATAATAATCCTCATCCAAAGCGTTACGTAATATCATAGATCCAGGAGCTGAAAATTGGGGAGCGATAAAACACACCCAATCAAATGTGAATACATACACATTTATATCCCAAATTCATGAATGGCCAAAAGGAACAATGGGAGGAAGCAATTTCGAAAAAACAAACAACACATCGATCCCTCCTGCAGGCCAGCCATCATTTTCCTGACCTAAAGGAAGTCCGCATAATCGGAACTATAAACGTCGTCCCACGCTTCGCATGAAATACTGTAACACTCGAGATGATGTAGCACCGGCATTCTTGATTCTATCTTTTGCCTTTTCTGCGGCCCAGGAATTAAGCAGGCTCTGGGGCGGGTAGGGTCGGATCCTGGGATGCCTTGAAGCCATGAATTGACATCCAGAACGAGTTGAATCTAAAACGAACAGTCGTCTTAGAAATATGGGTTGAATCCGTGCCCTAAGAGTTGATTTGTGCCCTAAGGGTTGAATTTGTGTCCTAAGGGTTGAATGTGTGCCCTAAGGGTTGAATTTGTGCCCTAAGGAATAAATCCGGGCATTAATGTTGAATCCGGGTATTTATGTTTAATCTGAGCATTTGTGTTGAATCTTGACTTTTACGTTCAATCCGGACTTTTAGGTTGAATCCGGATATCAACGTCGTTGAATTCAGAGGACTCTTGGTTGACTCCTAAGGGCTCCAACTGGAACCCTAAGACGAAGTGGACGCATGGGAACAGAGTGGGCCGAGGAGAAGTGGCGCCCCCACGCAGGGAGGAGTCGCCAGTTCGTTCGGTTTGTGAGTTATGGCGTTGTGACCGCAGTATTGTAAACCAATTTACAAGATAAGTTTTCGTAGATGTATGGCGCAGCTAGCTGGCGGCCGTATTTCACCATTTGGCCACAATTCCGGTCTTAAAGTCCGGAAGGGGGGCGGACCGGGGCCAGGCGGCCGGAGGAACCGGATCGGTCGGATGCAAATTGAATTGTTTCGAATTTATCGTCTTACGGCCAAATTGATATTTTTCTCCACATTCGTTTCCATATAAGTCTTCCGGAAGTCGCGGCAATAACGGGATGGGAGTGATTTTCGGGACATTCGCCGGAGTGGAGGCAACATCCGTCTTGTGCCGCCGCTTCCGTCGCCGCGCTTGGTTCGCCTCTCTCGCCTCTTTCGTCTCTTTCGGCTTTTGTCTCGTTCAACTCTTACCCCTTTCGTTTTTTTAACTTCGTCGCTTCTTGTCTGCTTCTTGTATTGTTCATTTACCCCTCTACTTCTTCCACCACAAGTTTCTCCTTACTCTGCGTGTTCTCCTCAAAGAACGAGAGTAATATTATAGTTATGAAAGTTCTACCGCACAGAACGAAAGAAGTATTATAGTTATAAAAGTTCTACCGCACAGAACGAGGGTAGTATTACAGCTATGAAATTTCTACCGCACCAAACAAAAGTATTATTACAGATATGAAAGTTCTACCGCACCGAACAAGAGTATTATTACAGATATGAAAGTTCTACCGCACCGAACAAGAGTATTATTACAGATATGAAAGTTCTACCTCACTGAACGAGAGTAGTATTACAGATATGAAAGTTCTACCGCACCGACCATGAGTATTATTACAGATATGAAAGTTCTGCCTCACTGAACAAGAGTATTATTACAGATATGAAAGTTCTACCTCACTGAACGAGAGTAGTATTACAGATATGAAAGTTCTACCTCACTGAACAAGAGTATTATTACAGATATGAAAGTTCTACCTCAATGAACGAGAATAGTATTACAGCTATGAAAGTTCTACCGCACCGAACATGAGTATTATTACAGATATGAAAGTTCTACCTCAATGAACGAGAGTAGTATTACAGCTATGAAAGTTCTACCGCACCGAACAAAAGTATTATTACAGATATGATAGTTCTACCTCACTGAACGAGAGTAGTATTACAGCTATGAAAGTTCTACCGCACCGAACATGAGTATTATTACAGATATGAAAGTTCTACCTCACTGAACAAGAGTATTATTACAAATATGAAAGTTCTACCGCACCGAACAAGAGTATTATTACAGATATGAAAGTTCTACCTCACTGAACGAGAGTAGTATTACAGATATGAAAGTTCTACCTCACTGAACAAGAGTATTATTGCAGATATAAAAGTTCTACTGCACCGAACAAGAGTATTATTACAGATATGAAAGTTCTACCTCACCGAACGAGAGTAGTATTACAGTTAGGATAGTTCTACCGCACAGAACAAGAGTATTATTACAGATATAAAAGATCTACCTCAATGAACGAGAGTAGTATTACAGCTATGAAAGTTCTACCTCAAAGAACGAGAATAATACACATATGACAATTGTAGCTCAATGAAGAAGAGTAGTATGCCTAAGATTGCTTCTCCGCTATCAACTATTTCTTCGTCATCGACTATTTCTCCCCGGTCGACTGTTTCCCTGTCGTCAACTGTTTCTCTGGCGTCAACTGTTTCTCCCCCGTCGACTGTTTCTCCCCCATCGACTGTTTCTCCGCCGCCTGCGATTTCTCACCAGCCACCGCTTCCTCCACGCACGTATATCGGGATAAACACGAGTGTTTATGTGGACGTGCGCGATCGTTTTAAGAAAATTGATTAGAAATCAGCGGTTGAAGCACTGCGGGAATGCCGGCTTCGCCCCGATATCCCCGGAATGGGGTTATTTCTGTATATCGGGCATTTGTTTGTTCTTCATCAATTTGAGAGCACGCGGAGAATTTATAAGCTGACAAGAAGCGATCCCTTTTCTGGGGACTTCTTTCATCGTCTTAGGGCGAAGGGCGTAAATGTAAGGGTGTTTTTTACTTCTGCGGTAGATTTCAATGCACATGCATATTTTTTTTAACAACTCACTCAAACAAGTTTTTTGCTTATTGAGCTTATGTCTTTCAGAATTGTGAAAAATCTGGATCATCAAAGAAACGACCTGTTCTTCCTCGGTCATAAAACTACAATCACCACAGTGATGATTGTTACTTTCCTCTAAACCAAAACTCAGCATGAGCGGATGTTTGTGAAGCAAAAACTAATTGACAAGCGTTCACGTGCTGACTGCCGAACCGATTCTCGCTTTCGGCGGTAAACTTTAACAAACTGGCAATTGAATTCGCTTCCGCAGGATGATTCGATTAAAAGCGAAATGCAGGGGATCCGCTGTATAAAAAGTGGAGCAGAAACGCGATTATGGGCGCCATTAGGGAAGGAATGAAGACGTTTGCAGTTTTAAAGCGAGCAAATAAGCTAGCAGACAAAGGGAATGGAAATTTATCCGTAATAGAATGCACATAGTGTGTGCTAAAGGAGAGAGGTTCCTCGTAAACATTTGTTGGATGCAGTTTTCCTGGAGGACCTGATGGGCAAAGATCGAAATGTTATATAATTAAATGGTAACATGAATTTTTTTTTCAGTAGTTTCGATGGTTCAGGACAATCCTAATAAATTGGATAAGTCCCAGAGAGGGAAGGACGTTATGTGGCCATATTAGTCTGATGGAGTATGCAAGCGACATCTATGCATATATGCGAATGGGGCGAACTGGGGAAGTGTCACCAATGGTAATCGCCAACAGTAAGGCTGTTAACTCACTTGATGGATGGACATTCGGTAATGGCTTATCCGCCGTTCAAACAAACTCCCAAGTATGCTCGTCGAGAAGGAAGCGGGAACAATTTCCTACGAATATTAGTGCGGCTCCTTATAAATTACCTCTCTCTGCAAATCATGAACTTCGATCCTGGCGCGGTTATTGATTGATGACTTGAGCATCGGTTACGTCCTTAAGTTGTTATTGTTTCAAGAAAATTTCGTTACTTATTTTGAAGAACACAAATGTACCTAATAATGACTAGTTTAATTTACGAGATTTTTACGTACGTATTTATGAGGACGTATTTATGAGAACCTGAGTGTCTATGCTAAAGCAAAAATGTACAAGCATTTTATTTACAATATACAAAGGCAAAAAGGAGCAAGAATTGACCTCTCAATTTTTCGCCTCCCACGAGAGCACGGTGATTAATTTTCATGTAAATGAATTTCGTCGCCGGTGGTTGAAGGGGAATAAATTTGATGTTTCGGTGAATTTTCATCCAGGGCATTAAGATGCCAATTTGTATTTTCCTTTGTCCCGGGAAAACTTGTCGTAAAAATCCATTTAAAAAGACAAGGCTTAGCAAAAATAAACGTCAATTTTAATCATCCCGCCGCCGAGCGGGAGCGGCAAGGAAATAAACGTCAGGCATTGCCGGCCGAGTAAGTCTTTTACACTCGCAATCATTCAGCCAATTCGCTATATAATCGAGTCTGAAATGAAATTCTGGAGGAAAGCGGGGCACACAATGGGACTCATTCATATGCGACGCGTCGCTTCAATACTTTCATTTAATACTTTCTAGGTTCATATTTGCTTCCATAATTTCCTTGGATAACAAACACATTATTTTTTTCAATTTATGCTTGGATTTCTAACATTTTCTAACATTTTCTTACAGTGTATGTACATAGTAGTTATTTTGTGAAAATTATGATATTAAGTAAGGGTAAAAGTACTTCTTTGCTCAATTCGCAAAGTGCTCAGTGGTTCGTAAAGCACCCATAACTTTTTTTTTTTCGGGGGAGGGAGATGAGTGATATTTTATCTTTAATGCCGCAGACGCGAGGGCGGAAGGTAATAGATGGTGACTCGACCTTTTCATTTTCTGAACATTACTGCTCGGCCGATGAGAAAAACATCTGTTGCCGAGATCCGAGAGAAAGGGTGCTGCGCCCCCACTATGGCCTATATATATATATATAATACACTCCCAATTAGATAGTAACCGTTACGTTTTACGGATCATTAACTTGTAATTAATACACAATAATTAATATGAGTTAATTGCTATCGCCAGGACTTTGAGGGTGGCGCCGGGAACGCAACCGTGAATTTACAAAGGGTAATGATTTACAGGGGCCCTTTGTTTTAGTTAGGGTTGCGAGGCCCGCAAATTTGTATTAATAGCCGCTGGGTTCTTACGTTTCGCGATGGTGACTCAGAAAAATTTTTTAGTGAAAATATAAAAATATACTACTCCCTCTGTCCGAATATAAGAGTCCCATTTTAATACAAATTTGTGTATAAAACGGGACTCTTAATTTCGGACAGAGGGAGTATAAAATTTAGAAATATATTATATAATATAAAAATATAATATAAAATATAAAAATGTAATATAACATATGAAAAGATAAAAATATAATACAAAATATTATTATTTAAAGCCCTAGATATTTGGTACGTCTTCACTTCTTTAACTGTCTTATTTATTTAACTGTCTTATTTTTTAACTATCTTATTTAAAGCCCTAGTTATTTGGTACGTCTTCACTCTTTTAACTGTCTTATTTTTTAACTGTCTTGTTTAAAGCCCTAGATATTTGGTACGTCTTCACTTCTTTAACTGTCTTATTTATTTAACTGTCTTATTTTTTAACTATCTTATTTAAAGCCCTAGTTATTTGGTACATCTTCACTCCTTTAACTGTCTTATTTCTTCAACTGTCTTATTTCTTTAACTGTCTTATTT
>JAWQRP010000960.1:0-22142 GCA_033557875.1 Quadriops clusia
AAGAAATAAAACGTTTAAATTTGACATTTATTGCCCGTAGCGCCATCTTAAAAAAGATGCCAGAACATACCCAAAAAGATGCCATTTCAGGCTCAAAAGCGCAACCTTTTTCCCTATATGATGAGCTGTCTGGTTATCTGTGGTAGTAGTATAGAATGAGCAATCAGGATTATCTGTGATTACATGATATTCTATGCTTTTCTGTTTTAGGTATCAGTTAGCTGCAATTCACAATATTCCAGATGGTCTTCGACTTTGACTGGAATAAGATTCGATAAGGAAGTGCATGACAGAACTGGTTGGGAATACGTCCCAAAAGATGGATTGAGAATGAACGTTTTAATGTTTGGATTTGATTCTCTGTCTAAGAACACATTCATAAGAAAATTACCTAAAAGTTATGAATATTTGACAGACGTTTTAGGTGCACATGTTCTTCAAGGGTAAATTGTTAAAAAACTATTAAGTAATATTCCACCCAACCATTATACATATTTTAGCTATAATATTGTTGGTGATGGAACTCCCCAAGCTCTGATACCAATACTGACCGGAAAAACTGAACTAGAACTTCCGGATGCTCGTAAAAGGGTATCCAGCAGCCATTTCGTAAACGTTTATCCATTTATTTGGAATGACTTTAGGGACAGTGGTTATGCTACTGCTTTTTTGGAAGATTTGCCTTCAACAGGCATATTTACTTATAGACTTAAAGGTTTTGATGTATGTATACTTGCCCATGACCAAAAATATTTAATTTACACCTAAATTTTTTTTTATCAGAAAGTTCCAACAGACCATTACATGCGGCCTTATTATATAGCCACAGCTTCAGAAAACAAATGGCCAAAATTATGTGCAGGAGCAATTCCACGTCACAAAGTTATGTTAAACCAAATAAAAAATGTAAGGAAAAAATTAACTTGAAAGTAAAACAGTTTATAAATTATTTTTCTTAAGAATTGAAGTTTACCTCCTTAAAATTAATACAACGTAATTTTTAGTTTTTCTCCGTGTACCGATCTAAACCAAAGTTTCTATTCGGATTTCACGGTGAATTATCCCATGACCATTTCAATCTCATTGGGGCTGCTGATCTGGATGTTTATCATTTTTTGAAGGATCTAAATGAAAATGGTGCTTTGGATAACACATTGCTAATTTTTATGGCAGATCATGGCCACCGGTAAGGGATCCTAAATTTTCTTTTCAATTTACTTAAGCCTCTTTATACATTTATGGGTATGAGATTTTTATGTCCTCATTCCAAAATGTCTTCAATGATATGCTTACACAATCTTCTTACCCCGTTCTCTCACCTCCGTGTCCACATCATTTTACCAAGTTTTTGCACTCTACTTCCATTTTTTCTTTTTGTTTTTTTGCTTTATATTCTTTCATCTGCTATTCTCTTACATGCTCAGATCATCTCAATTGTCCTTCTTAAATCAAAACTTGCACTGTCTTCAGTATTCAGATTTTTATATACATTTTATTTTATATTATCCCCTGGTCTCAGTTTTTTTTAATAGCTTCTGCTACAGCTCCCAAGATTCTTTCCCGTACCTCAATATAGGTGTGACCATCTTTTACTCCTTCAGATATGATTACTCTAAGATATTTCAGGTCCTGTATTTATAATTTCTTTTTGCATCAATCTTTATTTTATGCTGCTATTACTTCCTACATATCAGAATTGCCTTCTTTAACTTTCTTTATTAATTTCTTATTTGTTCTTTTCCTGTTTATATTCTTGAAGGTGTCTCAATTATTTCGTACTGAGAACTTTTTTTTTCTAATTATTTCGTTTAAAAGCTTCATTAATATTTTAGATCCCTAGTGTTTCACTACATGGCTACAGTGTTGAATTCTTCACACATGTTTTCAACATCTTTCTTTTTTTATCTTCTGTAATGCTTAATTTTTTTTTCTTGAAACTTTTTTTTTGTGTAATCTGTGATATTTTTTATATATGGCATTTTCTATTTGTTTACTATTTTTCGCTGTATTGAGTTTTTTTTTTCTCTTTTCTGTCAAATGCCATTACTAATAGGTAATGGTCACTCTCTATTTCGGCTTCCTTCTTCATTCTTGTGCTCTTTGTCTAGTTCCACATTTCTTAGCTTATTAGGAAGTAATCATTAATAATCGATTTTATGATCCTGCTTGTCAATTATCTTTTTATGTGATTGTTTTTACGAGTACAGTAAAGTGTTTCCAATTCTTAGGTTATAGTTTCTATAAAATTCTATTATTCTCTCTGTGTTTCGTTTTTTGACATTCTCGCTTTATTTTCCCATACTTTCCCTACTTTTTCATTTCTATAAAATATTTATTACCTTTTATTGTAGATTTGCAGATATTCGGAACACAATTCAAGGAAAACAGGAAGAGAGGTTGCCCTTCTTTTCATTCCGTTTCCCGCCAAGGTTTAAGAATCAGTTTCCTAAGGCCTATGAAAATTTTGTGTCGAACTTAGACAAATTGACTACTCCATTCGACATATATCCTACATTACAAAATATTTTACATATGAATAGTCCCGAGGTTGGTAGCTTGGAAAATAGATCAATTTCTTTATTTTCTAAGGTAAGTAGTGGACTTGTTTATAATGATATCTTACTATTATTATAGGGACGGATTTGCCCATTTAGGACTCCTCCCACGTAAAGCTTCGTAAGGTTTAGACGACCCCCACCCCCTATTCCCTATACCCTTACGGAATTATTAGATAACCCCTAACTAGATAGCTAATCTAATGCATTTCACTAAATACGTCATGGGTTGCCTAAGCTGTAGGATGATTTAGGGTAAAGAATGAGATGAGAGATGATACACAAAGATAAAGCGTAAGAAAGAACCAATTGCACCTGTTCAATATGCAATGCTTTTACCACTTTCTAAGAGTAGGGCAATACCTGAAGGTCTCCAAAATCTTGCATCAGGTGAAAATCTACTAAAACTAAATACTATACTATATATACGGAATAAAGTGTTCAAAGTTGACATTCATTGAGACAAACAGGGTGGAGATGTTTCACAGTTAAATTTATTTACAACATAGTAAACGTGTATCAATATTTTCTTTATTTTTTCCACTAGTTTATCAAAACTTTTCCACCTTGCTGAGAATCTTCACAATGAAATGAAATTAATCCGAAACATCACATTTGAAGATATAGTATACTGTATGCTTTGTAACTGTTCGATCATGCTCACCTAATTGCAGAATGTCGGTCCTCTAAAGCGAAAAGTCAAAGTCGATAATCTAAAACTGTTGTTTTTTCTTGCGTCTCATTGCCGCAGCTCCATGAGTGCACAGTTTTCCATACCACACTCGACAACAACTTAAAAGGCAACAGGACAGGTGGTGTTCTAATTTATAGAATTGCTGAAAATTGGCAACCTTTTCTTTTACTCGTTTATTTAACGTCGGCCTGTTTCCGCATCATAGGTCAATCACCGATGCCAGAGATTAGGACCACGACTCCTGGAAATTTAGCCAATGCCAGGATTTCCACCTGGTTATTGTGTTCTTTAACGTGCGCGTGGCAACCTTTTTTTCAAATAAAAATGCACATTTTATTGTTTTTATTATTTTTGAAAAATGCACCCATAATCTAAAAACTATTTATAATATAAATTTTTAATCCTATTTTTAAATAAAAGTTCATGTAAACCAGGATTTGTAACTCAGATAACTTTACGGGTTTTGAAACAAAACGCTCAATTTAAAACCATTGTAACTTGTAATTTTTTACATATACTTCAGCAAAATAAAAGTTAAGGTGTAATGTAAACATATTTTTTGATAAGTTAATTAAGAAAATAAAATAGTGCTGGTTTAGAAAATCTATTAAGCTAATTGGTTTGAAATTGTATTCCTTCTTCTAGTACAGTTATTTGCAGATTAATCCACGCAGAAGTCCGTCTTACAAGTGCCTATGGTTTAAGATCTAAGCAAAATTAAGCTCGTGTAAGACTGACTTATTCGTGGTATAACGATCTACGCAAAGCTAACCGTCAACTGTTACTTAAGTCCCGACTAGGATTTAAGTTTTGGTGCTATCAGCCAGTAGTATATTCTTTACACCAAGTTAATTTCAAGGTGAATTTGTTTCTTTTTTAGATTCCAGAAGAACGAAGTTGTGCCAATGCATTCATAGAACCCCACTGGTGTGCATGCTTAGAATGGAACGATATTTCTGTAAAGGATCCCATTGTAAATCGGCTTAGCCAAGTATTAATAGATACTTTGAATAACTACACAAGCCAATATCGTGATATGTGTGCATTACTTACGATACAAGAAATGATGTCAGTTACAAAGTTGAGGCCTAATGAAAATCTAGTCAAGTTCCAAAAGAATGCTGATATTGATGGTTTTGTGGCAGACATGTCGGGAAAAATGGAACTGAAGACCTACATGTACCAGGTTAAAGCTCTTGTGGTGCCAGGTAATTCCTTATTTGAAGCGAGTATAACACATTTCGTTGATAATGATAAGTTAGTATTGAAGTTAAGTGATGTAAGTCGTATTAATATGTACGGTGATCAAGCTAGATGTGTAATAAATGACCTGCCAGATCTCAGGAAGTATTGCTTTTGTAAATAAGACTGATCACAAATTAAAGAATAAGTAAATAGAAATACTTAACGCCACAGAAAATGTATCAGAACCCATACAAAAATAAAAAAAGACTAAACTTGAATTTGTCGAACAAAGATGCAATTAGATGGGTCAAAATCATAGAGGTGTGCATTTTAGATTTCCAGTCAACTGAAAAATAAATTTTACGCCTGATAAACAATAATAAAAGGTTCATATAGCGACATATGTAATGAAATAATTCTGAAAAAAGATACAAAAATAAATTGCACGTTATCACAGAAATAAATTGTGTATTAATGTTTCAACTTATGATCTAATATAGTGAAACCTCGATTTATCGTTTTCGTAGAGACCATTTAGAAAAAACAAGAAGCGTGGGGTAACGATCATACTGGACTAATATGAAAAAAAATAGAAATAAGCAACTGCACGTTAAAAAAACTTATTTAGTTATAATTTTATATTAACACATACATAAATTATGTAAAATATTTTAAAAAATAGATTATATATAGTTTTTTAAAGAGTTTAAAGTTTCTGTTCATTTAGAATTACTACTTTCAACAGAATAAAGTCTATTTTCTAAATTATTGAGCAACTTCTGGTTAATTCGGAAACACATTTCTTGTTTATATATATTTACACCCGTTAGGTCGAATTTTAAGCAATAATAAAAAAAGTGTTATTAAATTTTCGAAGTGTATCGAGACCGTTATCACTTCAGTACGTATAATGCGTTACAACATGAAAAGGCAAATGATAAATACAGTTTTTAATTACATTGATTACGTAGGCGTCTGGTAGGACTGTGGGCAAAAGACGATGTATGCGGGAAAGTGAAACTCGTGGGAACCCACAGTCAAGGTTTCCCTGTAATAATAAACTTGGTAGTTTCTAAAAACAAAACTCAGAATAGACATTTCACTAGTAGTCTTAATTTTTTTTTGTGTGCACTCTAATGTCGCTATATTTTATGCCTGTTTTAAAGAATATAATAAGCGAGTGGTAATATTTATCAGAATTATTCAAAAAGACAACATTTTCTTTCAAAAATCTAATTACAAAACAGCATTCCTGTAATGACAGCGAATAAAAGTACGCTATACAAATGTCAAATAGAATACATAGTACTTACCAACAAAATATATTATGGAATTTGGAAAACACACCAAACACTGTCTACCTTATCGCAAGGGTTTCGCTCTACTGCTCAGTAAGACCATCTACCCAAAGTTTTCTGTACTTTTTAGACTAATATTCAATGCGTTCCCGAAATAATTGAATAATCATCAGACAACAATTGATTACTCAAAATATGAAAATTATAAATGCTATAAATTTCATTTAATGTAGTATGGTTATTTTAATAATATGTATATAGCTAATATATAAGACATAAAAAGAAATAATTTATTTGTTAATCTTTTTTACGTATCTGAATTAGGAAATATGATTTAAGGACGTGTTCCCAAAATGATTTTTTGACTGTGTGTTTGCTTACAAATAAAGAATAATATTATTATTACAAATAATTGTGTGAAGTGCATATACATAAGCATTATATTATATTTATATATTTATTTTATATATACGTGTTATATATAAATGAAATATTTTGTCATAGCTAAATGCACACCTCTGATTTTGACCCAGATACATTAGTTTTTTCTATGCCTCTAAACGTAGAATTATTTTCCATAAAATTAAGGACGATTATGGAAATTACTTATAATACATGTATAAGAGATGTAGGTATGTTTTTATATATATTCAATAGCGAGTCAATAGTTGGGCCTGATTGTAACATGTAAACAAAATCAAGGCTATAAAAATTATTTTTTATAATTTTTCAATGTTCTCTAGAGGTTTAACAATCTTTTTAAAACTTTGGCCAATTTTGGGTTCCAACTAGATTGAGTATTTATAACTTCTCTGTATGTCCAAATTGTAATTTTAAGGACAGTAGATAGAATTGAGTTGTTGATAAGTTACGAGGGCTGACTAGTAAACAAACCGCACTTTTCAGATATCTCAAAAATGACTAGGCGGAATATGATGAGGTTTTCGCAGATGCTTTAAAACATGATTTGAAAGGTAACTACAACGCCCTTTTGGCAAAATATATAATTTTTTTTCTTTCTTATCGATTATCGTACAAAATCTCGCTGTAGTGACACACGATACAACATAAAGAGCATTTTATCTTTATGAAATTTTGAAAAATATTACCAAATTTTTAAGAAATCTGAAAAATTTGAAACGGATTCAATATTCCCGTGACGGGATAGATATACGTCGTCGTTAACGTTAGAGAAGGACACATGTCAATGTTTACAAATAAGTTTGTTTACTGGTCAGCCACCTTAATACAAAAACATTACATCATTCTTTGTTTTTTACAATTTTTACAAATAAAATAAAAAAACAACTCAATTCTCATTTGTCGTTACCGATTATCAGGGATATTGTCTACAAGTGTTAGATTAAGTACACCGTGTACATATAATCACTTAGGGGCGAATTACTTGACCCTCTCGTCATATTATTAGACTGTGAACAGTGGCGGATCTAAGGAGGGGCGATCGTCCCCCCCTTACGTTTCGAAGACGCATTTCTTGAGCCACCTTTAGTTTCTAAGTTGATGACGTCATTGTCTCTTACGTAACTATAATTTTTTTCAGCGTCGTATCGTCCCCCCCAAGATGACCACCTAGGTCCACCCCTGGTGAAGCGTTTGTTTTAGATCTAAAGCAAATGCTTCACAGTCCGAACAAACCTAATATAGTGGGAGGTCTAAGTAATTTGCCCCCAAGTGATTGTGCAAATGTTAATTTTCTAGATATGTTTGTGATAATATTTAATGCCTAATACTATTTAAAAACTAGGAAATTAGTAATTTGTTGATTTATTATCTTAATTTTTATTTTGTTACATGATTTTTTCTTTCCATTCTAAAGTTTGTTAAATTAGAATTGTTGTTATTGTTTTTCTTTTAATTTTGTAGTTATCTGAGATTATTTAATATATCAATCTCATGCTAGGTTAAAGTAGATTGAATAAATGTATAAAAATTGATTTAGAAGATTTGTCTGCCAAATGTTCCTTAACTTCAATCTGATTTTGAGGCAAATATGTAAATTTGAAAGGAAGTATATACAGAGTATTCAATTTACATATTTGTTGAATTTGTTAATTATAGTTATTTACTCTTATTAGAAATGCTGTCCATAGGTTGTAAAAAGGATGTCAATATTAAGTTAAAAAGTGTATTTAGTAGGTCAAAAATTACATAAAGTTGATTACAATGTGTAAGTACTGTAATTTTTTTGTATTCATCACAGTTTACGTTCCTAGAATGTTTAATAAATAATTGTATATTGATGTATATAATAATAAAGTGTAATATTCTAATTCGGCGTGTTATTTTATTTATTTATTTATTTTTGGTTTTTATTCTATGTGTTGTACCGCGGACTGCAAGTTGCACACCCCTTCAGGTTATATCAACGAACGATTATATCAATCAGCTGTCATTTATCCAACAACTGTCATCATGTTGTGAGTTGTCATGTCATCAAAAATTAAGTCCAATTCGTATTAATATGGCAAGAAACCCACCATCAGTGAAACTTAGGCAAAGTCAGAATGGAACGCATATGGTTAGGAAAGATTCTAAAAAGGATTCACAGAAAAAGGCCTCCCTAAGCACAATACCTTCAAAGTTCGTATTTTTTGAGGTTAAGTTTATAAGTGAATAAGGCACAAATTCTAATAAATTTACAATTGCCTAATGTCTTTTTGTTATACTTCAGAAGACACATAGAGAAACCTCAAGAATCAAGTGGTTTATTTTATCCTGGAGGAGATACTGCGTTTAAAGCATTACTATCCGCTAGGTTGTGTGCGGCTATTTGGTCCCATGTCTCCGATTGTGACGAAACTTATAATTATTGGGAACCGATGCATTATTTAGGTAAACTACATTATTATTTATTGAGAAATGGAATATCTATAGTATTTCGTGCTATTTTTTTATATTTATTTTAGTGTTTGGTAAAGGGTTACAAACATGGGAGTACAGCCCAGAATATGCCCTTCGATCGTACACTTATTTGATGTTTCACGCAGCTCCAGCATACATTTACCACAAACTTCTGCAACCAAATCCTTTGTTAATATTTTACTTCATTCGATGCTTATTAGGTCTTCTTTGTTCTTTTGCAGAGGTGTACTTCTATAAGTAAGTGTGCCTACAAGTTATAGTTAAATTTCTTGACTTGTTTTAATTGTTATGTATTTATTTTTAGGGCAGTATGTAAAGAATTTGGAGTTCAAATTGGACGAATGTGTTTGGCGTTCCAAATATTTTCCGCCGGCATGTTTATATCCAGCACAGCATTTCTCCCTTCAACATGGGCAATGTACACTTTTGCTGGGGCTTGTGCGGCTTGGTGGACACAAAAGTATGCTTTGGCTATATTTTTAATTGCTTTGGGCGCTTTGTTAGGTAAGAGTACACATTTTATGTAATTAACTATCTTTTTATTTAACGTTTGGATATTTTATTATACATTATATATTTTTTAATCTTTATTTTTTAGGTTGGCCTTTTGCAGCGTTACTGGGTTTACCTTTAGCTTATGATATGCTAATTACCAAAAAGAGGTATTGGACTTTTATACAATGGTCATTAATTTCTGCAGTAGTAATTTTATTACCTATGGCCTTCATTGACTCGAACCAATATGGCAAACTAGTGATAGCAGCATGGAATATTGTAAAGTACAATGTATTAGGAGGGGCTGGACCCAATCTGTATGGAACAGAACCTTTGTCTTTCTATTTTATTAACGGGTTTCTTAATTTTAATATAGTATGGGTAAGTTTTTTCAAGATACTAAAACATTTAAATCACAATTAAATAACAGGAATTATGTTCTTGCTAGGACGTCTGGAAATCCTAGGCCGTGATATTCAAAACGGCTATCGTCAAGGAACAGCAACTGATGATGGGAACATGATCTGGTTGAAAAGAGACGAAAGTAACAACGAAGCCGTTACTTTCGTCTCTTTTCAAACGGATCATGTTCCTGTCATCTGTCGCAATTCCTTGACGATAGCAGTTTTAAATATCACGGGCTAGGATTTCCAGACAGCCTTGGTTCTTGATATAACTGTATATAACATAATTTACTAGATAAACGGATTCTATAAGAGAATTATAAGGTGCAATTCACACAGAGGTGGCATATGGCGCTGGCGTAGTGCGGGCGTCAAATTTGACGTTTGTTTAATTCATTCGCCATTGTAAATGGATTATACATACGTCAAATTTGACCCCTGCGCCACGCTAACACCATATGCCACCTCTGTGTGAATTGCACCTAAGGTATTAAAGTCTATTTTGTTTATTTACTCATAGACAAGATAAATGAGATTAAAGCCATGGTAGAGAATTTGGTACAAAGTAATTTACATGTAGTTTTAAATAATTATGTGCTTCTTAATAAAAATATAAAATATTACATAAAATGGACTGAATACCTTGTGATTATCTTGCAGAGGCTCAAAGATGTGTTTGACGAAACCAATTGCTTAGCGGCTACAGAGTTTTATGTCAATTACGTACTTTTTTTTCTAAATATCTTTATCTGGTTACAATATTTTTTGAACAATAATGATTGTTATTAATATTTTAGGTGTTTGCTCTATTAGTTCCCTTGATGTTAGTTCTTCAATATCTATTTGTGCCGGCAAAAAATAGAAGCACTTTAACATTACCACATACAGTGTCTTTATCACCGTTCTTCTTATGGTTGGCAGTGTTTGTAGCTCAACCTCATAAAGAGGAAAGGTATGAATATATTAACATTTAACTTTATCATCATTTATTATAAGAGATAAATATATGTATATCTAATAAAAGTTGGTTGAGCGTCCACTAACATTCGAATTGCATGTCATATAGCGTCCAAACATGAATGCGACAATGTGAATTCATAACAAATGCGATGAAAGTTATCAATGGTTTTATAGAGAAGGGTTATAAAAATGAAAGTCTATAGTCTAATCGAATCTAATTCTGAGCTAATCAAAAATTACCTGTATTTTCCGTCTTGCCCATGGTGGACCAAAATTAATTATTACACAACTATTTCACTTTTAACAAAAATAAAAATACACATTATTTATATTTTCGAATGCTTAATCTAATGCACGCAATAACTTAAAGCAGGGACCTAAATCAATTATAAAGAACACGGCCTCTTTTTTTGATCTGAGGCAGTAAATTGCCGACAAAGTGATGGCATTTTTTATAATGCAATAATTTAATCACCCGATTTGTGATAATATTGATAGCAGGATATGCATATGTTTATACACACTGATTTTAAATGTAGCACACAAATTTTAACCCTTAATAAGTCTCATCAAAAGAAGCAAAAAAAGTTACTATTGACCTTTCTCCGATTCTTAAGTCAACGATAGGATTGCTTCACTGTTTATACGTCACGGGACTGTACCTCCCGCAGTGTTAAAGATAAAGCAAAAATTGTACGTTACGATTGGAATCACAGTGTATATTAACAGTTAAATATAATGTTTACCAATAATAGTTATATAAATTTTAATGTGTTTATGTGTAATATTTTTAGGTTTTTGTTCCCCGTGTACCCATTGATATGCTTATGTGGAGCAATATCAGTAGATATTTTCCAAAAATTGGCGTTTCGATTGTGGTGTCTAGTAAGGACCGTTCAACATGGAACTCACTATTTAGACTACACACTAAATATAATGGTGGGCGTCATCTTAGTGTCTAGCACGTTGGGCGTTTCGAGGATTGTTTCCCTCTACACCAACTATCATGCACCTCTGGATTTACTTATGGAATTAAACAGATATCCAGCGGAAGGCAAAATCTCAGAAAGCACTGTTGTGAACGTTTGCCTTGGCAAAGATTGGCACCGATACCCCAGCTCATTTTTCTTACCAAACAGCAACTGGAACGTTAAATTTGTTCAATCTGAGTTTAAGGGCATTTTGCCTGCACCTTATTCTCCTTTGCTCAATGGAACGAAAATTATTCATAATCATTTTAACGACCAGAATCGAGAGGAACCAAGCTTGTATTTCGATTTAAGTAAGTGCCATTTTCTCCTGGACCTAGATTTGGGGAGGGAGACCGAGTTGGAGCCGATTTATGCAAAGCAGAAGGACAAGTGGAAAGTCGTCAAGTCTCTCGCTTTTCTCAATCCGGAAAAATCCAGCAGTTTGTATAGAGCCTTCTACATTCCGTTTTTGACTAGTAAATATGTACAGTATGGTAACTTTAGTCTGTTGCAAGTGAATAAACTGACGAAAATTAAGTAGGTGTGTATCTTGAATTTTTGGTGTCACATCCATGAAAATTAATTCTCTTTATGTAAAATGAAATTACAATTACTGTATGTATGCAATATAGAAAGTGATTAGGGGTAAACAATGGGGATGTGGCACTACGTATGTAACTGTGTATAGTGCATTTACTCATTGCCTTATTTTTGTATGTTCGGTTTTTTTTTTGTCATATTTGTACATAAACGTTTTATATGTAATAAGCTGTTTTATAACCTTCTCATCCTTATTAGAATCACTGCAGAATTTTTCGCTGACATCAGATCTGTTCTTGAGAATACCAGTCATGTATCACCGAGCAAAAGAAAACCATTTTCTTCGAAAACGTTTAGTCTTTTAGTACTAAGAAATAAGTATCAATGTAACATTAATTTGTCCGGATATGAGTAATTTACTCCTTTTAACATGTGTGGTCCTACAGTGGGTGTGGTGGTGGTTGCCTAGTTATAGAGAAAATCCTGATTTGAAGAAGACAAATTTACTTTTTTATTGAGTTATGGGTGAGTTAAGTCACTTTAAAATGTTCCTTAATAAGTAAGCTAATGAACTGATCAAAGTTCATCGGTTTATAGGCTTTAATAATATTTACATCTACAACAGCAATTTAATGATAGATTGAAACACAAAACTATCATTTTATCGAAATAAACTCAATGACTATACTATTGACAGTCAGTATAGGAGTATACTCACTGCTATTGAGTCACTGAAATATAAAAAAGAAGAAGCAAGTGATTTAGAAATGAACATAGCAGAACCTAATGAGTGTTATGAAGTTGGTACTGACTGAATTGCTATTTGTCGACAAGTGTATGGGGAAGGTTTGGGGATTAGAAACAGAATAAGAAATCAATGAACACTATAAACTTGATGGTAAACAAGTATGAGTTTATAATGAAATGTAATGCCAACTGGAAATTGAACAATGCTATTCATAAGGCTAATGCTGAATGAGTATCTGCGTCCGATTTAAATATTTCAAATTATATTACTGTTAATGTTATTAAATTGTTAAAGTTTATAAAGTCTGGGTTTCCGCACTATGAAAATCTTATCATGACTTACAATTAAAAATTTATGAACAGTACAAATAATGGATGACGCTAATACTAAATTTAGATATCGATGTGAATATATGAGTGTGTACATGGTAATAAGTATATATATACACGGTAGCCTGTGAAGTTTCACGGGAATTAACTACCAATAATAGTAATAACAACCCTATCTTCTTACTATTTAAGATTATATTATATTACCAGTGATATTACTTCAAATAGCTGTTTTTATCTTATTATTCGATTAAATAGTGAAAAATAGGTTTGGATTACTTTCAAAGATAAATGTTTTTTCTTATCTGCCACGTATAATGGAAATGCACTAATCTCAAAATGATGAATGTGTGTTTACATAGGGAAGTAACATTTTGGCGGTCAATTTCAAACCGTTTCCTCTAGCGGCGAAGACGGGAACCAAGAGATGAGAAGCGCAAGACTGATGCGCAAAAGTCTCGGTTATTAAACGCCATTGTTGGACGATTGACTTGTCTTAAAATTATAATAGATTCAGGGTGTATTCCAGTTCTGTGTGTTGACTGTGCCCCAGGGAGACATTGGCGTTAATTAGTGCAATAGTTTCTGTGACTGGTTCTTGACTTTAAAGTGTAAAAACATTTGAAAATACCAGTCAATGTCAGCAGGCGTGTCAGACCAGGTAAAATCAACATATCATTTGACAGTTTACTCTAAAATTATGCGTAAACTGCTATAAATTTTGTGTTCCATTCAGTCTCACATTTTTATTTATTTTATTTCATGTGCCGGTGATGTCACAGCGGATGAAAGGACAGGGAAATCAAGGTTTGTGATTTTGACATTTCTATGAGCTCTTTCCCTCTATTGCAAATGGTTTTTATCGCTAACTGCTTAGGATTAAGCGTTTGCTCTCATTATCTTATCAACTCTTGTTGTTGCTAAACGTAAACACCGTCGCTATTTACCTTGGACGCTAATTTTTCACTTCATTTTGCACTACAATGTCATTGACCAGAAATAAAGAAAACTGACAATGGTCTACATTACCTGTTTCCTAGATTTTTGCATTGCAATTTGTAAATAATCGTTGCTACCACTGTTATTACAGTAGGCATTGCAAAATTGCCTCTTTTACCATTTTTTTTACTCTTAATGATTTCCTTCAGTGGAACATTGCTGTTACGGAATGTTTGTTTCGGACACTTTATTTCAGTTGAATTCGCCATGGCAATTTCAGTTGCGGGAAAAGTAATTTTGTTTTGTTTTTTCATTCCTCTATTGTTTATAATATCTGTGAATTTTTTTCATTAACCCTTAGCACACGCCAATTGGTGAAAAAGACCGCACTTGTTTTTTTCACTTGCAACACGTTTATTTCTCTTTTAAATGCCTCTACCTCAAAGGTATGCCCTGAGAAACTATAAATAAGGGATGTAGTGCTGTTACATTTACACCGATTTAGTATTACTTTGTATACCTGACGGGTATTCTAGTCTAGTGCGGTCGATTCCACTATATAGCGTGTGTGCTTGCGTAACATTACGGAGCGTGCACTGAAGGATTAATGAAATGCACAAAGTCCTGCTCACGTCATACATAAATTTCTTCTTAGAAACAAAATATTCAAATTAATAAAATTTGTAAACTATTCAGACAGCAGTATTGTAAAGTGGGGGTGCATACGTTTAACAAAGTATAAAGTGAAACAATAATCGCTGCGGTTAGAACTTGGAAAGATATCCGACCAAGTATTACTATTGGAGAGTAAGCGTATTGTTCTTGTCAGCGTGGCTCCACTACCTCAATGTCTTTCGACAGAAAGAATAAATAAAGTACTAAAGCTTTATATAAATGGATACCACATGAAAATGCCAAGTATAATATTTGTTCTAAATATAAGAGACGTTCGTTAGATTTTAAATAAATTATCATTTTTTTATTAAACTTATGAAATAGATATGTAATTGCAGTTTGTTTAGAAGCTACTGGATGAGTTTTCAAAATCTGTAAATTTTGATCGAGGGTTAAGACTATAATCGCTTGCATAGAAAAGATCTCGTTTTAACAAATAATGTGCGGTCTGTCGTGTGTTGTCAACACAGTCATAAATAACTCATCTGTTAGGAACTGTCGATTACTGACTATAGGTATAGCCGTTCAGAGTAAAACAGATTGTATATAAAAATGCCGGCAAAAGAAGCTAAATCAAGTCGGTGGTGGTCGGACAGACCAATCACGAGCCTAAACGCTAAGCTATTTATATCGATTGTAAAAAATCTCGCAACAAAGCATGTTTAAGGTTATTGTAAAGAATTTAGGCATGATTTTCAAAGATACGACAAAGAATTGGCAGTTTTAATGAAACCATTTAAAACGCACACTTATCCTGTTACATCTGTGGCGTTTAGTTCTTGAAAGGCCAGCGCCGACAGCTTGTTTTCCAGGCAGATGAGTTATTTATGTTTTTTTTTTTTTTGATAACAAAGAAGAGACCTTACCTGCTCTCAATAAGGGAGAATTATTGGGAGCATGCAATTTTCAGTCTAACGCTCATGAAAAATTTCTAGATATTCTTAGTTCACCCTGTATCTAGATAATTAACTGAGAACTACAAATTTGCAGTGAATACAAATTTCGAAGGTTGCCTCCGTATTAAACTTTGGGTACTTCTAAATTAATATTCTTAGACCGTTATGAAATCTCCAACAGAGCAAACTCAAATTATCAAACAATTAAAAGTCAATCTCCTCTGGTATTCTTACATATCGAAGCATTATACCTTTAATTAATTATACATTTAATTGCAGTGTTTTACTTTTGTCAGTAGTACAGTGCTTTGCATATCAAGTAATGCTTGTAAAGAGATGGAGCATTCTACGTAAATCATTCCGTTAAATATCATTTTGTCATCTTTTTCTATAGTGTCATTTGAAGTGCAAAGCACTGTGCCTAGTAACAATACTGCAGAAAAATACTATAACATGAATGAAATAAATCTACAATAAAACAAATAAGTTTTATTTGTATCCGAAATTTAAATAATTTCATTATATATCTAATTGTCTCTGGGTGGTAAATAAGTCCTTTGAACAGTATTATTAATATTTGAAAAATCTTGTAAACAAAAACATATATGGGAAAACTAAACTCTATTTCTAGGACTAAGAAATTTTCTAATATAAGTTCATTTTTTTTAATTTCTACACATATAGGGTGACGGAACCAGTAATCGACAAGCACTAGTAAGCGACACTTACACCATTCTATATAGGATAGTAAGAGTTCGGTTTTGATTATTATCTATTTCAACATGTAAACATAGAAAACAGACTTTTCACTTTACCAAATACATGATTGCGCTTGGCCATTTTGTGTCAAAAGGTGAAGAGTGTAGTATGTGCACCCGTGCAAAAACCCTGTTTAATTAGTGAAATTCTTAAGAAGATGAGTTAATAACTGTTAAGTTTTCTTTGTTACCGTTTATAACAACTGAATTCGTGTTAATAATTACTTGTTTATCATTCGGCCATATTATGTACCTTTTTAGTTCAGTTAGCGAGATCGTTAACCTCCGATTTGTATATGAATTTGTATACAAATCGGGGATTAGCGATGTCACTAACTGAACTAAAAAGATACGTAATACGGCCGATTGGATAATATCGATTACTGTGTAGTCGATTATTGGAGTTTAAATATCCATGACTGGAGATTTTAATAATTTTAGTAATAAATATTTATATTAATTTATTATTTAAAAATTGTCAATGTACAACCGAAATGTTTCTCGAAGACTTTCTTTCACATTTTCACTAATCTCCCCCGTTCTAGTTATTATATACTTTCAGTTATTCGTATTTCTTTCACATAATGCCCTAAATGTGTCGATTACTGGTTCCATTACCCTACACTTCTCCAACTTACAAAAGCAATCTTAAAAAAAGATGCCATGGGTTGCCTGAGATATGGGAAGACTCATCATTTCAAGCACTTAGGAGTAGCTTATATATTTTCAAAATTAGTTTCATACAAACAAATTTTCTGGTCACACCGTTCACTTTTGCCATGAGAGTAATGCAATAGGTACGATAAAAAACGGTATACCAACATTCTTACACATGATTTCAACAACAACTTAATCAATGGCATTTTATCGTCAGTTTTAAATTAAATTTAAGTCAGCTGATTCATGATATACACCATATACATTGCATAAGTTACGTGAATGGAAAAATATTACTGGCAGATGAATGGATTACGTCTGGCTCTACCATATAGCTTTCAAACTACAGAAGTAATTTTTGAAGAAAAGAAAGAAATAATGTTAATGGAAGTGTAAAAGATGAAGTAGCATAAACATGCAAATTACATTAAATGATAATTACAATGAATTATTTGCATGTAGTGTCCAATGGCCCTAAGGAGCAGTTAGGAGCAGGCGAAGGAGCTAGTGGCTCTGAAGAATTTGAACCATGGAGGTCGCAACAGCAAAACTCTGCAGCTCACACAGCTTACGGAGCATCTGTGCCTATCTCCACTGCTACGGATCTTTACAATATGAGCACTGCAGGTAGTAATTTTGTACATTTTTCCTGTATTCCTTCTTCATGTCATGTCAATTTTAGGGTATTACGGCAGCGGTGGAACCTTTCCGTATCAAGCTTATGGAGTAGGGGATGGGACATGGTCAAATGGGACAGATCCAATGACGTTCTTAAGCGGATATCATCACGACTCCTATTCAATGGATGGTTAGTAAAAATTTTATTTTTTACAAATAAATAATTTTTTCTTATTCATAAAAAGATTTAATGGAGTTTTAGCAGTTGCCTATCTTAAACTCTGCATATCGGTTCTACAAAATTTATAAGAGTGAAATTAAGAGGTATTGTAAAATATTTCGCCTTGCTATGTTACCATACATATCTTGGTTTTAGCTACAGCCTCATTACAACTGCATTATGAATAAGGAAGTTAAAAACATCTTAAAACTTCATTAATCCAGATTTAGTCAAATCAGATTTAAGCATGTTTTGAATAAATCTGCTAAGTAAAGATACCTTAATATTTTATTTATTACAACAGTGTTTGGCCCTTCAACGACATTTTCAACACCAACAGCATTTGGTCAGCCCTCATCTTTCTACAACTTCCACAGCAATGGCGACTACAGTACGTGGGGAAACCAGCTTGGCCAACGGAAATACGACGACTATTACAGGGATCCCCAGAACATGTACACGCAGGCCATGCCAGACACGACATTGAAAAATGTAGAACAGGCTATGCAGAATCTAGGTAAGTTGTGATAGGTACATCTAATAATTTAAAAAGGCTTAGTGAATTTGAAAATGTTTTTCTTTAATCCATATTAAATACTAACTCAACAATCTTCTTATTGTAAAATTGATTGGGATACTATGTACATATAAATATGTTCAAATAAATTAGATATGGATATGTACTTTGTTCATTTTAAATCAGTAAATAATTATTTCTCTTATTAATGTAAACTACATAAATTTAAACTTATTTCCGGGATAGTTTATGTTGGAATATATGGAAATATTTGTCACTATCAAGTTAGCTATGTATTCTGAAATTTCCACACAATGCTGATGTAAAATCTTTAACTTTTATTTATGACTTACAGCAGTGCTAATTTTGCTTTCATATACATGAAAAGTCACTGAATTTGCAGGAATAGAGTACCTATAAGAAATTTAACAAATAATGGAACATGTTTTCAATATCGTTTGTTCTTAATATAGTTACTATTTTTATGAAATTATAAACCAAAGAATATTATTAATAATTGAGAAGGCATGGGTTTATCTCAAATCACAGAAAGTAGTCATGTGCAGAGTATATATTTTTTTAACTTTTATATGTAAGTAGTGGCAAGTAAATAAACCATTATTTGCAGTACGACTACTTCATAAGCTCATGAATAATATAATTATCATCTAAAAACTAATTCATACAATATTGTTACATAAATATTCAAAATTGCAATATACTATAAGATAATTAAAATATTGCATTCATATATATGAAATGGAATAAATATAAAGAAATAAAAACATCTGGGGTGATTATTGGTCTACAAATTAATACACTATTAAAAGATTATCGTTTTTTAGTATATACCCGTACAAATTACTGATAATATTTTCTTAATAACTGCACTAAAAAAAAAAAAAGATCAAGGGATAACACAACTGCAGAATTGAGATGTTTCGTGATTTTTTTTAAATGTGAGTAAACTTCAAAATGGCATTTTTGCCCCATCAGCGGGGTCGAAATACGAACAGCAAATCGCTTAAAATAAATAAATGAAATGTTTATATTTCAAATAAAATTGTCTTGTCTTTGAATGCGCACGCTTCAAATCAAACCACTTCATTCGTGGCTTGTCACCTGTTAAGAATGGCCTCGTAGAGGCAATAATTTAACACTCGAGTCCGCTTACAGCCAAATAGTGAGAACCTACAACCTAATGGCATTGTCCACATACTTCATATGTATAATGTCCATAGACCAAGAATCTAAGTTTTTGCACGCGTATTAGCAACATGCAAATTTTTTTAAATTTCACACAAAATTTTTATTTTGCCATAAATTTATAACTTTTTAAATTTGAATCAATTAATAAAATAGTCTATATATAAACACTACTTTCGCTCGAAATGTTTAAAATTTAAAAGTTTTGATGGACTAAACATCCCAATTGCTCAAATAACCTGTAATCTACAGAACATTACAGTCAAATAATGCTTGGGTATTTAAGACGCACATTGAGTTGCATGGAGCAAACATCTTAGAACACAAAGTCTCCCTTCTAAAAATGAATTCAAACTATGTGACCTTGCTTGTGTCACCTGTTCCTCAATGTGCTTTGGGACTTGCACCGAATTTCAACTGCCCATAAATTTCAACAGACCAGATGTATGTACAATTTAATTTCTTCTACAGATTTAAAAGCAACATCTGTAGACTCTAAAGAATCATTAGGACAGCCAAAGAAGATGACATGGGCTAGCATCGCAAGACAACCAGCTAAGCCCCAGTTGACTGTACAAAACCAAGGTCTGAAGAAAAAGGGTCCTGGGATGCCTCCAGGTCCGATAATACCAGGAAAACATAATATGGACATAGGAACATGGGATACAAATAAAAACACTCCTCCCCAGTTGCCAGTTGTTAACAACACTGCTCCGAAAAGTTTGGCACCTGCCGTACCAGTTCGGCCTGGTTGGAACGGTCCCCAGGCAAACAGGGCCCCTCCGTCAGCTCCGAGGCCAGGGCCTCCTCAACATCCCATGCAGTCGCCTTACCAGCCTCAGGCTATGATGCCCCATCTTCCACCTCCAGTTAGCATGCCAACTGGAGCTCATGTTCAAGGTCTTCTGCCAAGTGGCCCCATGCCGGTCATGGTAGCTCCTCCAGCAGCCCCAACCCATCCTGTGCTTGACGAACTTAGAGGCAAAAACAACTACAATCCCACGGACTTTGATATTTCGGCACCAAACGCACGATTCTTTGTGATTAAATCCTATTCTGAAGACGACATACATCGCAGCATCAAGTACGAGATTTGGTGTAGCACGGAGCATGGCAACAAGAGGTTGGACCAGGCGTACCGCGAACGTGAGCCCAATGGTGCGGTGTATTTGTTCTTTTCGGTGAACGGTTCGGGACACTTTTGCGGAATGGCGCAGATGGTGTCGCCTGTAGACTACAATTCTAATAGCTCTGTGTGGTCTCAAGACAAGTGGAAAGGACAGTTTAAAGTGCGATGGATCTATGTGAAGGACGTGCCCAATGTGCAGCTACGACACATCCGACTAGAAAACAATGAGAATAAGCCGGTTACTAACTCGAGAGACACTCAAGAAGTTCCGCATGCCAAAGGAGTGCAGGTGTTGCGCATCATTCACTCATATCGGCATTCTACTTCCATATTCGATGATTTTTCCCACTACGAGAAGAGACAAGAAGAAGAAGACAGCCGTAAGCAGCCTGATACTATTAAGGGTAGAGGCGATCACGAAAATTCATCTGGTGGCAGTCATGGTGGCAGCGGAGGTGGAAACAGAGAGCACAGAGACCGTGGAGACCACAGAGGTAATAGAAACCATGAACGGGATGACAACAGAGGAGGCGATAGGGAAAACCATAGGCAAGGTGGTCACAAAAATAACGATCATCATGGTGGGCACCATAAGGTAAGATATTTCTAAATTCGTCAACATTTTTAAATATAATCTCCTTCCGATCCTATGTCGGACCTTGTCCGACATTGCGATTTTTTTTTACCGTTCCATTGGCGGGTAACGTCCGGCCTAACTTTTTTTGGCGTTGGTGCGCCCAGTTCCTGTATTAAGGTTTAAACGATAACCTATCAAATTAGTGTCTTACGCATCAGCTGTTCGCGAAACCATAAGGCTGGACTTTCAGTGGACGCGATTTTGAGCGATCGAGCAAAATCTAGGTTTCTTCAGTTAATACGAGATAGACGCGAATTACGCTCGGCAACGATCACTCGATCACTCAAAATTGCTTCCACTGAAGGTCCAACCTAATTACGCAAATAGTATTTGATATTTAGAGTAGTTATTTTTACACACGTCTATGATTCACGTGCCTATTCCGTTACTTTTCCTAATTTGATGCATTTTAAGATAAGTGCGAAGTTTTTGAAAAATCTAACGGCAAGCTATATGTCGGATAAGGTTCATAAAGATAATTGCTGTTCTATCCAGTCCACGATAAATAAGAGATGGGGAATATCTAATTATGGTAGATACCCAGTGAGGTGTTGTGTTAATTAGAAATAAAAGGCAGAAGTCCTCACGGGAAAATTCCCTGCTTTATTTTCAGCACTACTAGTTTCAGGATTTCTCTAATCCCATCTTCAGGTGCTGGAAAGACAAGCAGGTACATTAGGAATGTTGAAAAACATTGAAGAGCACCAAAATAAGTCAACAAACAAACAAATTCAAAAGATTAAATTAAAATTAAATTAACAAGTGTAAATTAACCAAAACTACAAATACAGATATTAAAAACAAATATCAGAATTTTCATTTTATTTC
>JAWQRP010000961.1:0-22136 GCA_033557875.1 Quadriops clusia
CGGTATTTTGGGATGTGCGTGGTGTAATATTCATCGACTATCTTGAGAAGGGAAATACCATCAACAGTGAATATTATATAGCGTTATTGGAGCGTTTGAAGGCCGAAATTGCAAAGAAACGATAGCATATGGCAAAGAAAAAGATTTTGTTTCATCAAGACAACGCACCGTGTCACAAGTCAATCAAAACAATAGCAAAACTACATGAATTGAACTTCGAATTGCTCCCACATCCACCATATTCGCCAGATTTGGCTCCCAGCGATTACTGGCTGTTCGCAAACCTCAAAAAAATGCTCACAGGTAAGATATTTCGCTCGAATGAAGAGGTTATCGCTGAAACTGAGGCCTATTTTCAGGCAAAAGATAAATCGTTCTACAAAAGGTATTGAAATGTTAGAGCGGCGCTGGAATGATTGTTTGGCTCTTGACGGAGATTACGTTGATAAATAAAGCCAATTTTGAACAAAAAAAAACGCGGTTTCTTTATTAGGCCCGGGTCTTTTCAGCCCATGTGTTATATCTTACTGTGTTTAACTGGTTACCTAAGCAATAAGGGTGCATATTGTATGATTTCACCAAGTGTAGAAAGTGTAGGTGAATGCAGAAAACTTAAAGAATTTATAGGTTTACTTGCCCATGAATGTTATGCTTTGTGGTCAAGACAACTTTCGGGTGAATTAAAGAGCCAAAACACAAGAATACGCCATTGGATTGAATGGCAACTAACCACGGAGCATTTTTAGTAGGCGTCAAGACGCCTATGGTCTCAACCCTATTCAGCAAGTTAAATTTACTATATAGTTGTAAGCCACATTTGTGATTATCGTTGTTTGGGATGTCCACGCAATCAAATTTGGAGTTGCAGACATTTCCTCCTTCTATTCTAAAGCAAAAATTACATTAATTTGCAACCTTTAAAATTATTTTTAAATTGTCTACTTACCTTTCTCGGATAGCAAATTTATTTCCTTTTTGACTTTTTGATTCAACTATGACTATGTTTGGAACGTTAGGCACACAAGCACAATTCTTACAATCACATTCTTGGGCATATACACTCACTAAAATAGTATTAAGTATAACTACAACAACAGGAATATTCATGATGTTTACGTTTCTCTGATCTTTGTACCAAGCGAGTCGAATGCGCGATGCTAATGAAAATAACCGGTTTGGGTTTAGGACATGTCTTGTAATCACTTTTGTTTTAAAAACATTTTAATTTAAAAGAAGTTATCGCACAGCCTCGGCTGTTAATAAACGTGGATTGACAACATTGGCGTGCGTATTATGTTATTACAATTTCCTCAAAAATTACAGTCTTCATTAAATTAAAATTCCACTTCATGGAAGGGATAATTTGGCAACCCTTTAAGTTCATCAGCACAAACAGCTCGTCCATTGCAATTATAACTGTCCAATACTTTTCTATCTTCATCCGATAGCTCGAAATTAAAGATGTCAAGGTTTGCGGCCATTCTTCCTTTATTTGTTGATTTTGGAATGGGAATGGTCCCGATGTCTACAAGGTAGCGAAGAACTACTTGGCCTGGAGTTTTTCCGTATTTTTCGCCTACTTTTATCAATTTGGGATCACTCAAGTCCAAAATTGGATCTCCTGGCTTGGCCCAAGGCCGAGATGGAGAACCAAAGGGACTGTAAGCTGTTATATGAATACCGCGTTCTCTACAGAAAGCTATGAGCTTTTGCTGGTTCAAATTTGGAGTAACTTCAATCTAAAACAAAACTTTGGTTGTATTCCCAATACATTGTTAGTCATTTACAGACTTCAGTTTGTTGAATTTACCTGATTCATAACAGGCTTAATAGTAGCCATATCAAGAATCTTCTGGACTTGTTTACTGTTAAAGTTTGATAAACCAATGCTTCTAGTTAAGCCCAATCGCACGCACTCTTCCATCCCTTGCCAAGTTTTCGTGAAATCGTACTCAATCCCGTAAGCATTGGCAAAAGGAAATCTAAAATTTATCTCGCCTACGGTTTTCTGGGCAACCGGCCAATGGATTAAATACAAGTCAAGATAATCAAGCCCGAAGTTTTCCAACGATTTCTTGCAAGTGGGAACAACATTCTCGATTTCATGGAAAGTGTTCCACAACTTGGTGACGATGAAAAGGTCCTCTCTTTTAACCGTTCCATCGTTGATCTTACTACGAATTGCTTCGCCAATTTCCTTCTCGTTGCTGTACAGCATAGCGCAATCGAAGTGGCGGTAACCGATGCTGATGGCGTATTTAACTGCTTCTTCCACTTCGCCTGACATAGCCTTTAGTAAAAACGGCAAAAAGTAAAACACAATATTTTGATGAAGAAAATAATTTTTTTTCAATGATTTGCGTCCTCGCTATTGATAATAAATAATATTAGTAATAATAAAAGTTGCGTGCATGCATTCATGTCTCAATTTTCCACTGACAATAGAAAATAGTTGTTTTTGTGGTGCTTTGATTACTATTTTTGATATAAGGCTAGCTGATGTAATTCTACTTGAATGAATCAACGCAAATAACAAAGAATTACTAATTTGTTTTATTGTTCTTTGTTTCATTTTACACAGAAATACGCTGGATATTTTTATTTAGTATAATTGTGAGTGATAAGATAAACAGTTTCTGATTTTCGCCAGAGAAATTTAATAGCAAATGCTATTTATTACACAATTCAAACGATAATTTTAATGAATCTTAGCAGATAATGCATGGATCGTATTAATGTTAATGGTATACGATCATGCGAACTTCAAAGATAAAATTGTGTATATTATATACGTAAGTATTAAATAAATATAATTTTATAGCGAAAATGAAAAAAAAAATTTTACTTATTTTATTATTTAAAATGTGTATACCTATTAATAGGAATTAAATTCGGTGTATGATTTGGTTTTTATTTTTCAATAACAGAAATTATGTTTTTCAATCTAATACTGTCTGAAATTTCTTGCGAACATAAAAGTGAATAAAAATATTGCCAAATAGGTAATTATTTCATATTTAAAAGATAATAACAATGATATGTTTACCTGCCAAGTCCCTAGTCCCAAAACAGGGCAAGATTTGCCATTGTTCAGAGTCACTAATGGAGCAGTTGCCATTTTCGTGATTCTTTATCAGTGTGTGGTCAACAACTAAAACGTTATTAGTATAGATTGCAGTAGCATAATAAATCAATTGTAACCATTGTTGTAATAGAATACTTACCAGATAAGTACACAGAACTAATTTATAGTCACACACTAGTTGCCATAGGCGTATCGAACATTCTTAACTACATAACCGAGTAGTATACAAATGTTATTTATACGTTCAGTGGTCATACTTATTTATTTATCTATCACTAATTTTTTCGCAGTCAATATATTTAAATATTTTCATTTGATAATTTATATCATTTCTTCAAAAGCAGTTTTTAAAAAAACCTTTTACAGTTTTTAAAGCTCCGTTAAAGTTTTTAATACGATCTTGGGTGTTTCAACTCCCAACGACTGAACTAACTTCACGTCGTTGAGGTTATAATTTTTTTGACGACGCTTTGACACTTCATTGACAAATAAATATGGATGCGTGTTTGGCAGTCGAAAAAGAAGTTGACAAAGTTTTATCCAAATTTGGCAGCATTAACGACCATGCTGACAGAGTTCTGCAAGATTTAATAACACACATCGAAAATATAAAAAAGGAATTAGAAAACGGTAAGCTGTTTAACCAATTTCGCATTAAGCCCTAAACAAAGGATTGCAAACTCATCGAAATCGTTGTAAAGTCGCCATTTACCATGGTAAATTAGTAAAATCCATTGATGTTTTAGCCCCTGAAGACCATGAGTTGTCTACGGTACAAAAAGACATATTGCAAGCTGCAATGTTAAAGGTTAAAGAAACCGTCTCTCGTTTAGCAACAGATCACAGAGATTTGCATAGTACTGTCTCCAAAGTGGGGAAAGCTATTGATAGGAATTTTGTATCTGATTTTGCTGCTACGAGCCGGGACGACGTATTTGCAGCTCCAGAGAAGATCGAGTTGTTGAATAAAGTGATCTGCCAACACTTTTGTAGACAAGGACTTCATGATGTTGCAGACGAATTAGCAAAGGTACGATATTCACAAACACTTTAATCTACTCATAATAAATTATCGTTTTAAAAAAGCTGACAACTAGAAAATAACTTAGTTCCATGTCACTTTATGGTCAATGGATTTCTGAATAGTTTTTGATAAATACTGATTAAAATATTTAAAGCGTTAGGTTACATTGTTTATCATTTCCATGTGTTCATTGTATTTACCATATTTGTACATAGTAGAACGTATTTCAAACATTAGTTATGGTTATTCAAACACATTTCTTTATGAATGCTTTTTGTTGGATTAAATTGAAAAAGATTAGGTTATTTTAAGTAAAATATCTTCTAGAAGCTGTAAAATTAATGTTTTTACGAGAATAACACAGGAGAACTGTGTGAAATATCTAAATATTATAGTTTTTTGCCAACATCACAATTTGATAGTTAACAAACGATTTAATGTACGATACGGGATGGGCTCATTATTAAAATCAGTAAAATGTATATCTCTATGGAAATTTCTAATGACACATGAATGTCTCATCGGCCCTGTACTGTACATTGAACGATACAAATCGTGTTGTTGCATGTTTATATTGCATGACAAAATTGAACCAATTTTCTATAGAAATACATACGTAAACATTGCAAACATGAATTGAGGTTATGCTTCTCATTTAAATAATATTTTGTAAATAGTATATGGATATGCAGCAGTTTTTTTTTACATTTTTTTAAGACTCTGGATTACTTCTTCGTTACGTGAACAAATAATGCATCTTTTATGTATTTCAATAATTTATGCATATACCTGCTCAGTCCTCACCCACTCTCAATTTTACTTTTAATGATTGCCTTTAAAAGTTTTAGTTTACTGTTTTTCATCATATTATGTTCTTAATAAGAAGTCTCTCTCTTTTTTATGGTTATTACTAGTTCTCTATCTCTTACACATCTTCCTTCTTTGTTGTTCACATGACATTTCCAGGGAATCTTCCAGAGCCTTCGGTAGACCCACATTTTGACATTCTCGTTTACCAAAATCTGTGATATCTAGCTTGATTATTTGTTCATTTATTTCATCGTTTGCTAATTTACTAACATATATAAAAAACCTTGCAAGAATCCATTAACCGAAAAGTGCCATGTCATCGATTACCTGTAATCTTTATATTTAACAACTTTTTATAATATTAACACTGATCTTGCATTTCTTCTAGGAAGCTGACATAGAAACTGAACTAACAGACAGAGAGCCATTCACTCAGTTAAATCACATTTTAGACTGTATAAAAAATCGGGACTTAGAGCCAGCGCTTGCTTGGGCCACGGTTCATCAGGATGCCCTAGAGAAACAAAATTCCTCTATAGAGTTTAAGCTTCATCGTTTGAAATTCATCGAAACAATACGGAAAGGCGCAGAGTTTCAAACGGAAGCCATTGCATATGCAAGGTCACATTTTAGGCAATTCGTTTATAGGCATGAGAAAGGTATTTATATTTATTTCGAACCTTACGATATATTATATTTGCAATTTTTTGCAGATATACAAACTTTAATGGGCATGCTGTTATATGTGCAAAATGATGTCGCTTCATCTCCTTATAGCTGCTTATTCGATATGGAAATGTGGATTGACGTTTATGAGACATTTACAAAAGATGCTTGTGTTATTCTTGGCATCACAGTGCACAGTCCATTATCAGTGTGTATAAACGCTGGTTGCACAGCCTTACCAGCCCTCCTTAATATAAAACAGGTGATGAGCCAAAGGCAGGTTTCTGGAATTTGGAATGGTAAAGACGAATTGCCGATAGAGATTGATCTTGGCAGTGAAAATAGGTATCACTCTACATTTGCTTGTCCCATATTGCGACAGCAATCATCGGAGGGTAATCCTCCAATGCGATTAGTTTGTGGACATGTAATTTCGAGGGATGCACTTAATAAACTCTGTAATAATGGAAACAAAATGAAATGTCCCTATTGTCCCGTGGAGCAGAGTCCTTCAGATGCAAGGCTAATATTTTTTTAGTTCAATTCATTTCGTATTAGTGATTTGTTTTGTACATTTTTTTATGTGTAGCGCTACTTGGTCGTTGTTTGGTTTTGTTCCGTTGTGATCTCTAACAACTTTAATATTAATATAGTTTAATGGCATTTGTAATTGATCTATTTTTATGTCTTCACCTGTATAAACAAACATTGAGATTAATGTGCTGGATAGACATTTCCACTTTGTGAAAGTTTAATCATTTTTATTTGTACAGAAACTATTTTGATAAACATAAATTCATTCAAGTATGTAGCTACTTTAAAAACAAATGCGTGAATTAATAGAACATTAAATAATTATATACCTAACCAAATAAAACTTAATTTCTATAAACTTGTTTCTGGTGTCTTCAGTTTGCTATATCGATCGATAATGTTATTTACTACTTCTTTAGTTCTTCTTATGTAAGCAGTTCCATAATAACTGTTGTTACACTCACAATCTTCTATTAATCGTAGCCAATGATCACTAGTTCCTAGAACTAGAGGGTTGCCAATAACAATTAATTTACTGATTGCCCTAGTAATGGCCACATTAAATCTCTGCAATCATCAGAAGTAAAAAACATTTTTAATGTACAAACGAATTTTTAAGCAAATTATTTTACCTTTTTATTGCTCACAAAACCTAAACTATACTTTCTGTCGTACAACAATAATGAATGTTGTGCTCTTACAGTACTTATTATTATAATTCTTTTTTCTCTTCCTTGAAAAGTTTCTGTGGTACCTATTTCAATATCGCCATATTTCATTAATACATCTTTAATTTTATACACCTAAAAATATGTGCATTATAATATATATCATACTTAAAATATTTAATTATCTAGTAACATTTAAAACATACCTGCCTTATATACGGTGTAATAACTCCAATATCTGAAGGCTTCACGTTGTGTGAAGTTAACGATAATAATGTTTTTACATATTGCTCTGTGACTTGAACTTCAGCTCTGTTGAAATAGCTGCAACATGAAAAAAAATTGCATTGGTTTAGTACATCAAGTGGAAGAATTTTATTGTTACCTTGGAGATTTACCTTCCCTTTGTTCCTTTGCATAAACAGCACAAAATTCAACGGGTCTTCCTTCTGATATAGATTTTAGTGGAAATGCTCTGGGATATATAGCTACATTTGCTAAAGCATCTAACCGGGGAATGTCAGACACTGCCTAAAAGGTAAAAGTAATAATTTTCTAAATTTATTGCAAGTACATTTATACCTTTAACTCATTGTTATAAAAAAACATGTTAGGTATTTTGAGTATTTCTTCATGAGATCTATAGTTTAGTTTTAGCATCATTATAAATTTTTCGTTAAAGTTTTTGTATAAGGGATTTGTATTCATTAGTCTTTCCAAGAGCGAAGTTCCTAGAAATTATAATTTTTATTATTTAGTATATTACAGAAAAAATAATTTAATTGTAAAATAGGTTGTTAATGATTACATTATAAAGACATTACCTAAACCATATTTTGCCGCTATTTTTGAAGTACAAATCGAATTTAATTGTTGCGGATCTCCAGCCATTATTAACTGTTTACCTTCTTGAAACATACTAACAGCAATTATGGCTTCACACTCCTTTGCTTGTGCTGCTTCATCGATGTATACCACATCTGGTTTAAAACTTTTTCTATATCTATAAGAATATTACACGAATTTAAGGAATTGGTATTACATATATTAAATTCATTAAATTTATATTAAACTCACTAAATTTATATTAAACTCACTAAATTTATCTTAAATCTAGTACATGTATATTAAATTCACAAAGATGTAATAACTTACTTTCCACAATGTGTAAGGGTCATTATAACAATTTTAAAATTTTCTAAATTTTCAAAATGTACTTTAACCACTTCATTATTTTTCACATTGCTGAAGGGTAAAATATCCTTAGGTATATTTGCTCTGTACATAAAAAAAATAAGTTTTTCAAAAAGATATTTGTTAAATGAAAATTAGCTCACATATCGTGCTGGAATGCATAGACTCGCAATAGCTGTAATTTGGAAGTTCTCTGTGAAGATTGTAAAATTTTTTGAGTCAGCATATCACAGGCGGCGTTGGAAGGGGCACATATTAATATTCTTTTCCCAGGGTAATACCTTTGCGTCTGAAAATAATACAAATTTTGATTAATTGATTTCTTCAATAAGACATGAAAGTTTAATATACTTGTAAAATTGCCTCCACTAAAGTCATAGATTTTCCAGTACCTGGTGGTCCAAAAACAATGTAAGGAGCTTGTAAGGACGTGTTATTTAAAATATTTAATACGGCAGTTTTTTGTTGTTTATTTGTTATTATATGTTGGTTTATAAACCTAGAAATGATTAATTCCTAATCTGTGTTTGAGGTGTAGTAACTTGAGCACTTACTGATTATCCTGTAAGGTTATATGTTGGGTGTTCAGGGAGTTAACTTTTTCTTCTAATTCCGGTTCGGGAAATAAATATCCTAGTAAGTTTTTCTGTATGCTCATATCAACTGCCTCATGCTGGCGAATGTAAGATATCCGATTCACTTCGAATTTAACATCATATATTACATTTGGATTACATTGAACAAATTCCACAAATCTAGGCACATGTAGAAATAACAAGTATTTTTATATTTACGGACTATACACTAATATCACATATGTATATGTACTAAAACTTACGTAGGTGATACATCTTTTATAATAATATGACAATCTAAAAGTTTCAGTACAATTCCTTGATATGCTTCATTAGTATCGTGAACTTTTATAGTAATCAGATCACCTACTAAGACAGAAGGTCGTTTTTCTGCTAAACCAGGCACTTTTAATTTTAATAATTCACCACAAAGTATTTCAAGTTTGACCTATAAGAAGTTTAATATAAAATATAGAAGGCGGGAGGAATAAAAGTTTACCCCTTCCATATTGTACTTTTGTAAATTAAGTTTTATAGACATTTCCTCCAACCAAAGAAGGATATGAAAATAAAAGCTATAGTTCACAGATTGAGCAACATAATTTTCATATGATCTGTCGTATGCTTTTTCTAATGCATCCCTGAAACATCATACAATGAAGGAATTGGCAAATTGCTATAATTTTTAACTTACAGAATGTTCGCCACTAATGTATGCTGCAATGGGTTCATCCAATGTAAATGATTTAAACCTACCATTAATGGTAATTGATATTTAAGGGGTATGTCATAATCCAACATGTACCTGAAGGAAAATTATGACTGCTATTTTTTTAATATTTAAAATCAATATATAAATGTACCTTGCTTTATTTGTTTTTGGTTCATGTACATAATCTACTTCACGCCATGTTTGCCCTGTGAAGGGACTGGCCGGTATTAATTCCTCATCGTTCTGCATATCTCCAATTATAACAACCATCTCTTTAGCAATTACTAATTGATTTGCTATTTGCTCTTTGCCCACTTGCTTGTACGACATAAATTTAAAAACAATTGGCATCTTATAACTTCCAATGGCCGATATGGGAAGATAAAATTTTAACAGAATTGTGTATTCATCAGCTGTAAATTTGAATACTATTTTATATATGATTCTAACGGTTAGATTAGAGATTTACCTGGTCTTAATTTAACTACCTTTCCGGCACTAATAATGCCTTGTTCATCAATTATGCTAAATAAACTAGTGGGATGCAATGTATAGACATTTGTTAAGTACACATCGTTTTTTCTTAAATTTTTTGCTGTAAAAGAGTACGTTATTGCATTGCTCTCGTTTACAAATTCATTGAGTGTTACCTGAAAAAAATTAATGCTTTACAAAAATAGTTATAATACATGTTGAGGTCATTGGAATACTTTAACTTATTTTTATATAGTATGAGAATGAATTTATTAAAGTGTTGAAAATATTTAATTTCCAAGTATGCCAAGTTAGGCATGATTAACTTACATGTGTAATGAAAGATCCTTTTCGTTTATTTTCGCTGTACGATGCATTTCCAGTGTTTAACAATGCAACTCTAACTTCGACATTTTCTCTGTCCTTAACCATTCCCTTTCTAAAAAATAGAGTTTGGTTTACAGCAGCAGTATTCATTATAGCAATCAAGTGATTTAAGAATATTGTGTAAGACTTTGAGGGATTATTTAGGAAACCTTTGAACTGGTGTTTATATAAGCATCATATTTTCAATATATTCTGCATAACGTAAGTAAAATAATTATAAGATAATTAAATATAAGTAGTCAATAGAATATTCATTAAATCTGTGTCCTTTAAGGAATAAGTAGGATATTGAAATCGTGTAAAATTTTTTAATACCTTCTTTTCGCCCCACCAAGTATTTAAATTATAACAAATACATTACCTGTAGGCAGCCCATTGTTGCAATAAAACATTGCAGTGGTGTCTTTTGGACTTTTTATGTTCATCCAGTGATTCATTGCACGGAATTCTGCATATACGACAAAAGACTGAATGGTACTGAAATTACAAAAGTAATTTTGATCATGGAGAGCAAGTAATATTAAATTTATAAAAACTACTTATCATTAAAAATATCTTTAACATTAGCAAGGAATGAAATATGTATGTAACATAAAACTTTTATATTCCAGGAAACAATTTGCTATTGTATATAATGTAAAAAACAGATAAAAATATGTATTGTTTTGATAAAAAGCATTTGCAATAATGAAATGTAAGATCTTGAAAACAATGATTCATACATTAATTAATGTACATGTTTTCATAATATTCTTTTGTAGGTATTTATGCCTGTGCTTCATGATAATCGTTGAAATATTGCTATTATTTTTTTGAAAAATTTTGGAAAAAATTGGAAAAATTCTTTGATATTTGAAAAATAATAACTATGAAATTTATATATATTCACTTGGCAATTTCAAGAAAGTCCAAACTCATAAATATAAGTAGTTCCTAATATGAAACTGTATAACAGTTTTGAAATAAGTAAAACTTTCCACTTCTAAATATTAATTAACAACTTATAAAATGCATCACTTACATCATCCATGATCAGATTGGCATACAATAAATTTTGCACTGTGATTACTAATGTTTTACGGTCAAGAAGGAACTTGTAACTAAACACTGATCTAATCAACGGGAATATATATCAAAGGAACAGTGTGAGTATGTACATTAAGTGATACTTAGTGAAATAAGTAGATAAACAGGAACATAAGATAACATTAGACAATGCATAATTATTAAACTGTGGACAGTTCCTTTTGTCAAAACTGTCAAGTGAGTTGATAATATTGACTCGATTTAAAATGATACTCATCAGAAAAATCTAGTAGCTATCAGATTAATCAAACAATGGGTTTTTTTAGGTGTGAAATTTAGCAATTGCAAAATCCCCCTTCGGGAAGTACATAATAGAGCTTTTGTAACAGATTTAAAATTCGTTGCTGTTCCAATCCTTTATTCCTTACGGTTTCTTCTACTTATTCTTCACGATTTTCTATCGATCAATATCTTCATTTTGTTATTTACCCTAGTTATTTTCATAACTATTGTTCATCATTCATTTATTACTGCATCTTAAACTTAATCAAAGATCGTTTACTTATTTTCTACTTTTTAATTAACTTGCTGTACTTTTTTTCAACTTTTCCACGATCATCAAAACCCCAACTTTTTGATCAAGGAGATAATAATATAAAAGTCTATTTCGGTTGGCCCTTGATGTATTCCGTTTATAGTACCTATGGAAAACATAATAAGAAGTTCGTATGTAATATCATAGAACTAAAGAAATAATAATCAGAATGTGGTCACAATTTAACCTATCATCATAAAAGTTTCAAAAGAAAATAGTAGCTAAGTCTGCTGAGCAGGTAGAAATATCAAGCGATGATCAATTACAGAAGAAACGTTGAATGGTATTGGGAGAGCCTGTGTTCAATAAGGTAAGACCAAACAGATCGATAATATTTATAATATTATCACAACAGATTCTGTCCTTAATGTCATGACCCCATAGTTGATTCTTCACATTAAAATCTCTACCAATAAGGAAGGCATTTAAGTTTATTATTTTGTGAAGAGATAGTCAAAAATTACCAGAAATTAAACACCCAGGGGAAATAAATAGAAATTAATGTAATTGAGAGTATAAAAGAACAATCAGGGAACTTGCATAAGAACTTTGAAAAAATCTATACAGAGTTTAACGATAACACTACATAATACAAAATTAGAATTTTTATACAGCAAAATAGGCACAGAGTGACACTCTTGTTTCAGTACGTAGATCAATCAACATCAAACAGGTTGAAGCTACAAACAATAGTTGCCGCATGGGATTAATCAAACACAATATAATCAGTTCAAACTTTATAAAGATTTACTACATGTTATTATTTTATTTATACACTCTTTATAATATATTTATTTTTAATAGAGACAACATTAAAACTTAACAAAAAATATCAATAACTTTTATAAAAGTATATTGGACTAGACAACAGGTTTATAAAGCCGTTCTTTGTAGCTGAGATTTTGGTGGTAAAAATTTTTGTTTAAGAGTAAATAGGTAGTTCATGCTAAATTATAACATCTATACATTTTTTTCGTAAAATAAATAAACTTTAGAAGATAGTTATTCAATTTAACCGTACGTATTAATGTAAAACTTTAAGGAAGTGCATTTTCACTATTTATCAGTATAATTTTTTATGTGTTAGCCAATTGAGTTAAAATCTCAGATACAAGAATACAAATGATATATTTGATAGCAAAATAGACTATCTTGTGGTGGTAGTACAGAACTTTAATTTAAAAATACTGTAGATATATTCGTTATCACAACTTGAAACTATTGGTATAAAATATAAAAAAAAGGAAAGTTTATTTTAGTTTCAAGTCACAACAAACTGGTATAATAGGTTGTCATAGTGTAATAAATATAAATAAATAAATAATAATAATAAATGTACGCTTAATAGACTTCATATTATGTAAATAATAGACAGGTCTATAAGTATTTGATATTTTTACTTTGGAAAAGATACAGGCCATTAATTCACTTTAAAATTAGTTTTGCATTTTTCTAAACGCTGGTCCAGTGTAGATATTTATTTTCCTCGGTACAAATTCAAATAAATCCTTACAAAAATATGCATACAAATTTCAACATAAGAGTTTAGAACGGAAGGGATATGTATACATGTTGCGTGTATCTACCTTCAAACTTTTTGATACAATGATGAACTGTAAATAATTATTAGTCAAAAAAAAATACAAATTTTTTTTATATAAACTGGATATGATGATATTGGTTCTGCAGTAAGGTATCAAACAATTTAGCTATATTTTACTAGTAAATTCCACTTTCATATACCATAAGTGGGGTTTTGCAGAAATTGTATGTAACAAGTTTCGTACTTGTACATACAAATAATATTGTTACAACGATAATGTTACAGAATTGATTTTGAATTAATCCAAAAAAAATATAAATAAATCATTATTTTAATGTTTTTGACATAGTCAATAATTTTATGAGAAATTTTTAGGTATAGATATTTTATTTTCGATATCACGTTAATGTTTTTATTCTCATGTTATAAAGGCTTAAAGAGATCATTGGTAACAACTAATAAATGAAACTAATAATAATTCATAACTGGAAATATGATTAAAGAATTTTATTGATAAGTATAAATAAATTTAGGTAGGTGATATGAATTCATTTACTTTCAAAATGTTTTTTTTTAATAACAATATAATATGATATATTATTTTAATATGATATATTATTTTGATATTACACATCACTTTCTTAAGATCACTTTGAATTATAGGCATAAAAATTTAATTGAGTTTAAAGACAATCGTAATTCATATAGATGCTAAACTTAAATAGTTAAATATCTCTGCATGAAAAAAACAAACTTAATAAATAAATATAAGCATAAACAACTTATTTTATATATTAAAATATTTAATAGTAACATATATTTTTTATAAGTCGATCTTTACACGATACTTTTAATATGACCAAGAAAACAGTCGCAACCTCTTGTAGAAACTTTTGTCTGGAACTATATTGTCCATTACAATGCTATATATACATAGGCGCGATTTCAAAAAAATGAAATTCACACATTAGCGTCCTGCTGTTTTTTTGCAAATAGATTACTTACGAGAAGTAATGATATTTAGTATTTAAAACTAAGAAAAATCAACTAATGATAAAACCAAGACCAGTTTTCTTAATTATATTGATTTGAGTATAGAAATATAATTTAAAATGCTCTGTCTTGAAACTGTAAAGTGTGTTTCTGGAATATCACTCACATAAGAGATCTATTTGCCATAAACTTCAGTGAATATTTGTTACAATTAATAGTTTATTGATAATCTAAAAATAAAATTATTTGAATATGAAATAGTTTTAATAAAACTTTCATTAATGTCCCATATAAAAAATACATGTTATATAGCAGAAGTAACTATCTTATATTGTTTAATCCTGGTTTAATATAGTAATTTGATTTTCTTATGGTTGAACATATAATATAAAAAGTAACACGCCATTGCATATATATATAATATATGTACAATTACTTTAATTATTTATTACAACTAGTTTTAAAATCACACCTAAATTACAGAAACTTAAGAGTAAAATTGGGAAATTCTTATCTTTATAATGAAAAATTCTATTTAAAGCTTTTAATATGTTTAAAAAATGTAACTTTAAGAAATTTAATCTAGAAGTCATGATTTCCATTCTTTAAATTTTCGCAAGGAAACCTTTTTAAGCCTAAACACAGTTGCCATCAGGTCAGATTCTTTGTTGTCATCGTCACTTAGTGTTTCACCTTCTGAGTGTACTTCCCGATGACATGGTGTTGTTTTGCTTTGAGTAGTGGAATTTGTTTCTTTTTCAGAATTCACTTTGCCACGAGCCATGGCTTTTCGTGATTCTTCTCCTCCTTTGGATTTCCATTTAGATGTAGTCGGATCACTTAGGGCCACTTGCACAGGTACTTTAATACTGTTTGTAGCAACACTACGAGCCACGTTTAAACCTCGGCTAATGCGATCTAAGGTTGCTAATCTTAAACTTGACGTAATTCGATTTTTGCGTAACGTGTTGGGGGTTGCACTAGAACGTTCTTGCATGATGAACCTACCTATTGTCTGCCAATGTGACTGTGCACTATAAACATTTTCATCATCGGCCAAAGCACGCAACTGTATGTTATGGTTTGCACCTCCCCACTCTAATTCTTCAACAATCACAAAGTTCATTGGATCTTCCAATCTTCTTGCTTTGAGTAAGGCTTGAGCTAAGACGTCTTGGGCACATGCATTTATTGGTACTTTTAGTATTGCATAAGGTATTTCAGGGGAAACATTATAAATACAAACAAGATACGTATCGTTTTCCTCCCAAGCATTGCTTAGTGCACCATCGGATTTTCTAGCTTCCCTTTCTCTATTTGCAACACTTCTAATCGAAGACAACCATGCCCGGCTACTGGGATCATCACCCATTCGTTTCAAAATGAATCTTCCTTCTCCCTTCCATTGTGATTGTGCTTGCAATGGTCGTTCATGCAAATCTAGGACCCTTTGGCTTGCTGGAAGATTATGATCTTTTTTCTCCCAACTTCTTGCTACTTCTTCAACTAGAATGTAGTCATTTATTTTCTCAGCTGGAAGTCCGGCTTTTTGGAGTGATAATAATAATACATCTTGAGTTGAACTCTCTTGAGTAATTTTTAATATGGTGTAAGGTTCTTCTGATACCACACCATACACCATAAGAAAGAACATCCTTCTTTTAACGCACAGGGGTGTACCAGAAATTCCTAAGTAAGTATTATCCAGATTAGCATCTTTTTGACCTTCCATGCTAGATGGTGTTCGTTCTATATCCCTATTCTCTGTATTTTCCAAACTCTCCTCTTCTACCCTTGAATAAAGAAATAGTGTAGACATGTTTAGAGGTCTATTTTGAAAAGACCTCAAGCGTAGATGCCTATACCCTGGTCGTAAAGACTTCAAAGGTAGGATCCTTTGAGCTAGTAAATGGTTACTAGTCCCATCCATAACACTAAAGCGTAGGAAGGCTAAATCTGTAAACATAACACGAAAGTTGAAGGTATCATTCCAAATGGGGTTCAAAGCATTCTTTTGTACAATTTTTGTTTTTTGTTTGTTACAGTCGGCTGGTATTCCAATAATTTCTACTTCCACATAGGTGCTTAAATTAACGTTGCTTTGGCATAAGTATTGTCCTGACACAATGTTGATAACAATTTGCGAAGAATGAAGACCATCAAATTCCTTATCCCAAGGGTTAAATCTTCTATACATAACATGTGATCTGTCCCACATTACATGAGGCTTGCTTACAAATCCACATCTGCCGTTCATTTCAAACATAGCAGTGTTTAACTGCATAGGTGTATCTTCAGTTTGGTAATTTAATGCTGACATTTGGATGCCAAAAGACCAAAAAATAACAGGATTGAAGTTTGAAGAATCAATACGCATTCCTGCTGGGTACGTTCTCATTAATTGAGTTTGAGTGTGTGCAACGAGCGCAAGAGGTTGTTTCCTGCATAACTTCTTAGCTGTGTTTTCATTTATAGAAGAACATTGATAACAAGGATATGTGACGTTTGGTTTGCCTTGTTTAAAGTCGCCTTCGAAAACTGTAGGCTCTGATTCAGAAGAACCAACAGGTCCTGCAACGGATGATATGTTGGACGCAGAGCTGCTGGCTGTTGTAACAATCGAACTACCAGAGCTGGAGAGGTTGCATGTTCGTTGTCGCTGCTTAACCGAGCTGCTTGGGCTCAAAGTGTTTAATCCTCGAAATTTTATTGCCTAAAACATGACACGAATTAGCAAAATCAATTCACTTTCGTTCCTTTATCATTCATATTATTAAAACTGTTATTTTGAAATTTTCTGCAGCAATACTTACTTGAACATATATTACAATATCAGAGAGTTCTTTAGATATCTGACTTCTTTTCTTTAGTTTATCATCAGGATTTGGTCTTTTTGTCGAGCTCGTCTTTGATACAGTATGTGTCATATAAGTCTTTGGAGATTCATTAGTTGCAAGAATTCCATGCAGGGGTTTGTCTAAAAAGAAATAAAAAATTTAGGGTAACAGTTTTGTTGATGATTGTGGGAATGTTTCAGTAGAATAAAGACATTTATTATAATTACTATTTGAAAATATTACCATCAATGTTATCATCATCATCCTCATCATCAAAATCATCATCACTGTAATCATCATTGAACGAACTACTACTGGTGTTACTTATAATGGAACTTGTTCGGCCAGGAACTGAATGTCTAACACCTGGTCCAGGCCTAAAAATTGTTTACTTATATAAGATAAATACATTTTTTTTAGAATAAACCTTACCTTATAGCGGGAATTGTAGGATAACTTATTAAGGGTGCAGGCACTTCCATTACAAGCTTCTTATTTTTAATAAGAATCCTGTATTTCAATTGTTCAGGCGAAGGCAACATTGGTTCATCACTATAATCTGCTTCAAATAAAAAACTTGAGACTAATTTTTCTCCAAAGACTCTCTGTTAAAACATACAACACAATTATTTTTTGCTGTGGAATACTTTATGATTTCATTACCTGAAAAGTTTGTGCCATCCTCGTTTGTTGTAGAAGGGAACAATGGTTTTCAATTGATAAAATGATAGGATATGGTGACGTAACGAAAGCATTGCGTTCAATAGTTTCGACCACTGCATTAAACGGAATTTTTGTTGTAAATGTATGTCCATGATATATCATAGGATACCCGTCATCGCCATCCCAACAATCCAATTCCACACATCTACAACCGGTTAGAAGAACTTGGCTGTAGAGTTCAACGGAAGATTCTCCTTTCAATTGGTGCCCTGTAAGATATGTATTATGGGAAGATGCAACATAATACGTAGACATCGGCCTATTCATTTCACTTTCATTTGGAATTTCTTCTTCATTGACAAAAGCAAAGTTGTCTTTATCCATTAAGTATCGTGAAAACCCTTCAAATGATAAACAATGCTGAGACCTTAGTAAAGGATCTGCCTCATGTCTCTAAAATAATTGAAAATAAATTAAATTTAGAATCTCTGTTACCAATAACAGTTACTTACATTTATTATTGCAATTACTTCTTCTTCAGACCAGGATTCCATTTGCCTCGTTTCTAAGAACTTTGTAAAAGTTGATATGGTTATAACTTGAGAATTATTGGTGTCAATTCCTGCACAATTCGTAAATATACTGGCTGCAGCAATGGCATCATAAATTTTCTTTTGGGAATTTACCACAATTCCCTCTAATTCTGCTCGACTGTTCCTTGTTAATAAACCTGAGAATTAATTGTAACGTATTAATTTATTGTTTTTTATTATTATTGCTTGTGTTCTTATTTCCATTTCTCTAATTCAATAATTCGATTTACACACCATAAAAACAAATAATTGTTAAACTCAAGTATTTTATTGATAATTTCAAGCAGGTCTACACTTTTTGCAATGGCATGATACTGGATGCATCAAGTCTCGTTTTTTAGAGAGACCTCTGGGATGTTTCGGTTTTGCTTTATTCTTCTCCTTCTTTATTTTAGGGGTTCGTTTCGAATTTCTAGTAGAACTAGTCGCCTTGAAACGAACCACCTGGCGTTTCTTTGCCTTATTATTGTTATAGATATTGTTGCACACGTCACAAGACTCACATATTGGAAGTTCAGCTTTGACTTTTGGGTGATGCTTTGGAAGGTAAAAGTATTTTCCACATTTTTTAACAACACCTGCTGCAATGCCGTAGTCCACTGCACCAGAAACAATATTAAAAGCATTTTTACTTTTATATGGAGACGGATCACTCCACGGTGTGGAAGCTTTAGATAGGTGTTGAGTTTTCTTCTTCAAGTTGTCGTAAAGTTTCCTTGCCCTTTTGCTAAGTTCGTCATCATCTGATGGACTTGCAGCAACCAACGGTGGGTTTAACAAATTTTTCAACTTTGATAAATAATACAGAATTACATTCTCCATTCTGTGATTTTCTGACTTAGTAGTAGAAAGTTTTGACAAGACACTTCGGCTTGTTTTCGAGGCAGATGCACTAGATATGGTTCTTTTAGCACTGCTGCTAGATCTCGTCGAGAAAGTACGTGCGGAATACTTCGTGGAGTGCCCCATCTTTCGCTTACATTTATAAAATAACTCCAAACTTTTTATAAAAACAAAATTATAAACTGACAAGTAAATTTAAATCAAACAAACAATAAAAAAATTTTGTTTTTTGTAGCATAGGTAAATTTCTTAGCAATATTGTTCACCTAAATATAGTTTCTTAACTATGAAAGTCATGGTGTATGTACGTACTTAAATGAATAAATTTTCTAAAGTTGTATTATAAAATGTTTGATTTTATTTCTTTCAATATTTGTTGTCAATTTTATTGTAATTTAACTAAATGTAATTGAATCAGAGATATACCTACTCATTAATTTTGTTAGTCAGATAGGTATGTAAAACAACTTACCTAATTTTTGTGGCTTTTTAGTCTCCACTTTAGTTTTAACTCCATTAACTTTAGTAGTTGCGGTATTCACAGCCATGCTTCGATAAGATATTGCTAATTGCTCAAATAAATCACGTAAGTCTTTTCGAATTAATAGACTGCAAAAAGGGCATGTTATTAGAATTTTTTTAGACTTGTGAACTTGTATGTCTTACCTAAAGGAACGGAAAAGTGTTACGAAATCTATAAAATCTAATTGAGTATCATAAAGGATTGAGCCCACTCGAGGATGTCGACCATGCCACAAATGCTCGGTAGAGCCATGTCTGTCCCTAAAAATATATTCAATGAAATTAAATCTCAATTTCGGGGAATTTTGTAATTTGCATTTTACCTATCAAACTTTGGTTGAGATGAGTTGTATGCTAGGTGTCCTAAGCTGTGGTGTCTGGCTACATCCGATTGATGATGATCTGGAAAAGTTGTCGGAGTTGACTGTCTGTGGTGTGTCGGATTCCTCCAATAGCTGCTTTCCATGCACATAGTCGTTGGCTCAACAAATTGTGTACGAAGGCTTTTATCCTACGTACATTATTTATATTTCATTACATCAGTGTACAAATATGGGAGGTTAATTATTTATTATATTCTGTATTCTGTACCTACCTTAAAAGTTTGATTGCTGAGTATTTGTTTCTTTTTGATTTTCATCGAAACTTCTCTTCTTAAACCTGAGGTTTCTCCTGGTTGTACTCCAGTTTGAGTCATTCCAGCTAATGACCAATCTCGGCCACCAAATGACTAAAAATATTTTTTAATGTAAGTTTGATTCTTAGAAAAATGAGGATAGTTGTATACCCTAATTGCATCCGCAGCTAAAGGTCCACAGCAGTATCCATCTTCATGGTAAAGTTGCATGTATTGCTCTCGCAGCCATAATAATCTTCTATCGGAAAGCGTTTGTTGCCTCACTAAGCCTTGTATAAGCCAACATAATCCACTGTACCAGACTCTGGAAGCATTATTTTTTGAAATGAATTACCGCATAATAATATTTTTATATATAGGCATATTATACAGGAATATTGTATATTTATATTTATTTATGACTTATGCAAGACTTATTTCAAAGAAATATGTGTATGGATAATTACTAGTACTTGAAACTTACCGACAAATAGCAGAAGGGCAGACAATGTAAAGTAATCTATTGTCACTAAGGCCATATCCGTACAAGATTGTAAGAGCACATTCATTGCCGGGCTCATGGGACAGCCCATATCTCCTAGCCACCGAAGCCAATTCAGCATCTTTCTCACCATCTCTGCCACCAAGACAAACTTCTTTCACTGCCATAAGGTCCAGAAAACTGAAATTTTTTACTTTAAATTATAGACTTAATGAAATTAGGTCATAACTAACCCATCATCCAAAGTAGTCCCTGTGGACTGTTCACTAGCAGCTTGCAGAGCCAATTTTGTAAGCAATCCAGGGGCTAATGTTTCTTCCGGGTTAAAAGACAAATTGAAGTCTGTCGAAAAGGGATCTGCATCACTGCTAGTTCCAGCTTTGAGACCACTCCAGCTCGGCCTGACCCATGTTAAAGTTGAACAGGAACGATCCAATCTCAAATAGAGTAATACTCCTCTCGGGCCAGGTGGTGTTGGCCCTTCTACACCTTCCCAAAGAACTGCTGTGCTTCCATGGTGTAGAATCTGTAGAAGGGGTAAAAATACTTCAAAGTAATTGCATGGCTAGTAGTTTATTAAATGTATTGTTGTATCCGGGGGGATACGTTTATGTACTTTTTTTTCTTTCGTTTCTATTCGTTGTTAATGGAATCACTTTCTTACTTTATTATTTTTTTTATTATTACTTGTTCACTTTTGTGCTGCGACATTTAAGGTTCTACATTTTGTACCAGACTCTCTGGTTAGACTGCCCTGCGCGGGTATATAAAGGTTGGCTTTTTATTGCTTTGGCACCTACGTCACAAACCGATCTACCTCACCTTCTAGAAAATCTGTTTGGTGACAAAGGGTGCCGAATATCTAGCCGTGCCAATGTGTTCAAACATTTGACATTGAACACATTAGCACGACTGCAAAAATGTGCGTGACAACTCAACGCTTTCTATTGGAATTCCTTTGAATCGGTTTATTACTTTAAAATTCTTTATACCGGTTGACCTATTTAGGAATCCCAATAGAAATTGTTTCGTAAATCTCAGCCCCACTACACCTATATACCCGAGAAAAGAAAAAATGTAATTTTTTACAAAAATGACATTTTTTCGTTACAGTATACATAAATCTGATATTGAATAAAAATAATACTTAAGAGGCAGCTAGCTCACGTGATTTTTACAAATGTAAACAGTACCCCCCTTACGTACGTATCTCACCCGCAAAGGACCCTGCCTTGAAGCGGAACTCTTCTAATGCATCGCTTTAAATGTAAACA
>JAWQRP010000962.1:0-22114 GCA_033557875.1 Quadriops clusia
GGTGTATATGTGCACATGGCAATAAGTATACGTGTACATGGCAATAAGTATATGTGTACATGGTAATAAATATATGTGTACATGGGTGCCCGTGATTTTTCACGGGCATTAACTAGTTTATAACATAGGTATATAACATGTAATTTATTCTCCAACATGTAGCAGGTACATATTTCATATTTAATTAGTTTGATTTGTCATTACTGAATAACTTTAAAATGAAGCAATTATATTAATTTTGTAAATTTAGTTTTATTGTAATTTTTCTTTTGCAAAGATCTACTCAATATGACATAACCATTTAAAGTTTTTTCAGAATGGATTGCAACCTCAGCTAAATCTATCAATATTAAAGAGTTGTTTATTTATTTTTGAAATTATTAGACGTACAAAATATATATCAATAATAATTCTTGAGGTAATATAGCCTGGATTCATTTCAGGTTTTTTTTTTGAGTTCCAACATGTAATTTTGTATTATCCTATGTTGTCGCACTTATGATCATAATTTCTTTAAAAATAAAATGTAATGAAAATAGTAAAGAACAAAAATTAATTAAATTCCCAGTAACTACTTTAAGTAGAATTCTAATTTTGAGGCTATGGCGTCTAATTGAACTTCAAATGCAGAATCCTCGTAAGAGAGCGTGTCAATAACAAAATTACATAAGGCAAGGAAATAATTTCCAACACATCAGCCAGTTTTTAAGGAACAAGAGAAAAGATTTGAATAAAACATGTGGTGTCTCCTTTATCCAGCGTCTCTACAGTTCGATCAACGGTTTGTTTGTATTTAACAACGAGAAATGTCACATTTTTATCATCGACAGATTAGTAAATGCAACATTCTTTTAAGAAATCGTAATATTCATGGAAAGGGTTACTTACAATTCATTTTTTCCCGATTTATCCCAAGTTTTCCAAATATCAGGGCTCAAAACATCAGCCATTTTTTACAAAACTGCGCGATGCTTGTTCAAAATCCAATGTCTTCGCTTCACCCACCAAACTAACAATCTAGGGACATTTCATTTTTATACTTTTCTATCAATGTCACAACGTCAGAACAAATTTTTTTAGGTTATGTTCAGAAATTACAAAATTGGTTAAAAATCGTGCGTCATATAAAAATTGAAGAATTTTAAAAATGTTACAAGATTTATCTCTTAACGAAGAATCTGTCCATTCCAAAAGAACTGTAAAACGAGCAGAAAGGAAGCATAAAAGATGTCAGCATAATCTAGAAAGACAAACCGGAGCTATTTACTCAGCACAGCCCACTACGGTAAAAATGTTATTTGTAATACTGGAGTACATACCATTGCATTTTCTTATAAGTTCAATAGGAAAAAAGAATTACTATAAAGTTAACAATCGTAAATGAAACTCATTTGAAAATATTTAACATCTATAATTATATTTTTTAACTGTCATCTTATAATTTCATTATACATTGTTCGATTATACCCCCGGGGCCTTATTTATATTTCCTCTGTTGACCCAGTTGTAATTCAACCCCCTATTTTAATTGAATTCCGGCGACTTCTGATAATGGATATCTTTCATCATTCACTGCACTCGACTATCTTATTCGTGAGTATTTTTCTTAGAAAATAAATTTTTTTGGTTTTCTTTATAGGTTCTGCTTTTGTTTATGTACTATAATGCGTCAGCTGTATAATATCCAAGTCACAATTTCTCAGTATTCTTCGTACCCCCTCTTTTTTTATTAAAAATGTTGGTCATTTTTTACTCTTTAGTTTCTGTTAACTTAATGTTGAAATTGCTTGTGTATTTAAGTCACTAATTTTAGTTTACTATATATTTAATGTTGAAGTTGAACTTGAATTATAGGTTCACAGGAAAATTGCATACTGAAACGTCTTCCTAGTTTGAACTATATGTAATTCAACCGTCAGTTGACACAAAACCATGGTTTCAGTAATCATGAGTTTTATACTCCCGGCCCTAAGTTAAATAATAAAATTTTAAACGTTTACTGAAAATAACCACTTTTTAAAAGTATTTTTGTATTGATTTTGCGGATTATCTGCGGTTGCCGCTAACCCATTTAGAGGATAATTGGGAGTTTACTGCATTAGCAAAATTCTCAAGAATGATGGGCACAATCCCTGGTGTTAATAATTACCATGTACATAATGTGGAAATAGTTCAAATTAAAATAAAACCAACCCACAAACAAAATAATATTACTTACTATTAATTTCTTTTTCTTGAGTTTCTTGGGTCTTATCAATAAAATTTACAACTCTAGTATTAACGTTTCTCTGTTAAATCCCTGATAGTTTGCCTGAGTTTCTCGGATCTTATCAATAAAATTTACAACTCTAGTATTAACGTTTCTTTATTAAATCCCTGATATTTTGCTTGAGTTTCTTGGGTCTTATCAATCAAATTTACAACTCTAGTATTCACGTTTATCTGTTAAATCCCTGATATTTTGACTAGGACATTTTAAAATTTAATTTTACGAATTTTTGTCAATTTTTTAGAATCAATCAACATACATAAAATATTATAAACTATTTGCCAATTTATTTCTCACAACCCTACCACATGTCTAAAATAATTTTTGTAAGTCTACAAATCCTAAGAAAAATGTCAGCAATGAATAAAGAAATATTAACACTAGAGTTGTGAATTTTATTGATATGGCTTAAGAAACCCAGGAAAAAGAAACTAAAAATTGAAGTAGACAGGTCAAGAACAAAATTAAACAATATATTTAACAATTTTTTATGAAAACTAATGCACCCGCCTGGCTACTATTAAAAACTCTGTAACACTTTCTTGTAAAACCAATATCAAAAAATTTTCCATTTGACGCGGAAAAAACCTCCTAAAAATAATACATAGTAATACAACAGTGACGAGACCGTACTTTACTGCTAATTTGTGGTATGTGGGGCAACCTGTGAATTCACAATTAAACTTGAAAGTACTGAAATTTGTCTGAGAGACCGCAAAATACAGTTAGGGATTAAGGGTTGAGATGTCACATAAATAATAAATATTCCGTAAATAATTTAAACGTATTAAGCAAACATGTATATTCCAGAGCATTGCAGTTTGCAACGCTGGCTTATCGAATGGCCTTTCTGAAGAAGAGCTCACCAGTCATTTTATTCTCCATGGCCCCATTAACCAAGTAATTGGAATTCCTGGAAAATCATTTTCATTTGTTGAATACACAGATCTAAGTTCTGCTACTAAAGCCTATGATGCTATTAACGGAAAATTAAATATTGGACAGGATAACAAACCGTTATTCCTATCATATGTAGAAGTAGTGCCTGAAGCATACATCACACAGTACAGCAGTGCAAAACCTCCTGGGTTAATAATATTAGAAGAATTCATAACACAATCTGAGGAACTTAAATTGCTAAATATGCGTAAGTTTGAACGAGACAGTACAGAAAACAATACGTTAAAGCACAGACAAGTCACACACTATGGATATGAATTTTGTTATGACATCAACAATGTGAAAAAGGATTCACCATTAGATCAACCCATTCCATTGGAAGTAAACTACCTCTGGAACAGATTAAAGTCTTGGAAGAACATAAATTTCAAGCCGGATCAGTTGACGGTAAATTTTTATAAACCTGGTAATGGCATTCCTCCCCATGTGGATACACATAGTGCCTTTGAAGATCCATTAATTTGTTTATCATTAGGTTCCGGAATTGTAATGGAATTTAATCATGAAGACGGAAGGCATTTATCTGTGCACTTGCCATGTAGATCTTTGGCAATAATGTCAGGAGAATGTCGATATTTATGGACACATAAAATTGTGCCGAGAAAATTAGATGTTGTTCCAACAGATAAAGGTGTGGTTGTATTACCCAGAAAGAATAGGACTTCATTTACATTTCGTAAAATCCGTAAAGGCGAATGTGACTGTAAATATACCAGCAAATGTGACTCTTATGCTAGGCAAAAATTCAATTTAGTTAATAACCAAATGGCTTCAAAGTTAGAAGATACTCATGTTCATGAGGTATATGAGAATATCGCATCTCATTTCAGTGAAACTAGACATAAACCATGGCCAAATGTTTTAGACTATGTTAACTCTTTACCAAATGGCTCAATTTTGGTTGATGTAGGTTGTGGGAATGGAAAGTATTTGGGACACAATAAGAATATATGTGAGGTAAGGTATTTTAAAAATATATCAATTATTTAAGAATTAAAAAGAATTCTTTAATCTCTTCCAGCTTGGCTGTGACAGAAGTTTTAATTTAATGGAGCTCTGCAGAAGTAGAGGTTTTGAAGTCTTCACTAGTAATTGCTTGCGAATACCACTGAAGAATGAAATCGCAGATGGTGCAATAAGCATAGCTGTTATTCACCATTTGGCCAGTGAGGTGAGATTTATCAATTTTAAAAGCTGAATAAGTTTTCCTCCATAAGCAATTAATTTTTTAATATTATAGGAGAGACGATTAAAAGCTATTAAAGAAATCGTAAGAGTTTTAAGGATCGGAGGATCGGCTCTCATATACGTTTGGGCTAAAGATCAGTGTAAAGAACAAAAATCAACATATATAAAACAAGATAGGAAGAATCGAAAGCAAGATGCTAATGTTAGGGCAAAAGTGAATGAAGAATTGACTATTGGCGGGGTTAGTTTACCAATCCATATCAATCGTACTCAGTTTCCTCAACAAGATATGTTGGTTCCATGGAAGCAAAAATCAGAAAACAAGCAAGAAAATGTCTTTCTAAGGTTTTACCATGTGTTTGAGGAAGGAGAATTGGAAGTTTTATGTAGCAAAATTAGCGGCATTAAAATAGTCAAATCGTATTATGATCAGGGTAATTGGTGTATTATATTAGAAAAGTACGAATAAAGTCATAAGGAATTTTTATTAACAAATTTAAACTTTTCTTAGTTAAAATTGTTTTTACATATATAATTTTGTTTGAAACTTTTATATTTCTTTATCTTTGGATTGTTGTCTTAATTGTTTATCTATTTTCCATTGTATCATGTAGCTTTTTATGCCTGCAAAAAGAAGGTTACAACATAATTTGTTTAAGAAAATGAATTTTTACCTTTTCCTGTGAAAATGTTTTCAATATTCATGATTGGTGCTTCAAATAGCATGCTTAGTACAAAGGCTAGTTCGAATGTGTTTGTGCCATTTCCCCAAAACTCAATTAACTGCAATGTTAAATTATATGCCAATCAAAATGCTTTCATAACATTTCAAAGTTCTTTTTTTAGTAAATTACTTACAAAACTTCTAATACTAATGTCAGTTGGCCCTCTCATACTATTCTTTGCATGAATTTGTACTGCCAAATGACATAAATATGCCGAGTAAGTTAAGCGACTAAAAGCAACAACTGGTGTGGATTCAAGAAAAACGCCAATGTAGACTAAAACAAAAATCAGCAATCAAAAGAAAAAGAAAAACTTAAAAGATTACGACTGGGAAACGTACTTCCTTTCCTTTCTGGCACTGCAAATATGAACCATAAAATGCTTAAGCCAATGAGTATGTGGTGTAAAGAAGCAAATAAAGCTGATTCTAATCTTATGTTGGGACGTCCTTCTTCATAAAAAATATGTCCCAAGTACATCCCTCCTAACATTGACAATGATACAAAAGTCCATCCGATGGTTAAATATTTTCTAGGTAACTTTCGATTTTCAAGTTTCATTTTAAACTTCATATAGCCACCAATTATTCCAATTAAATAAGCACTGACTCGATTGTGGGTTGGTATATAGACAATTTGAAACGATTTATCTCTCGATATGTTTTTAACTGTTCTAGGAAATATTTATGGAAACTTAGAAAATATGTAAGTATTATTGTATAATACATACTTGTAATATGCCAAATGTACAGGATCAAGTCCTGTTATGTAAACTTGTAAAAAGTTAATAATCGTGAAAACAACAATGATTATTTTTAAAACCATTATTGTCCTGTGAGGTTTCTTATGTAACCACTTTATTATTAATGGTGATATAAAGAATAACTGCATGCTTGCAGCTATATACCATGATTGGTGGATGCACTGAAACATTAATGGGGGATTTAAATTAACAACTACATTTAATGTAAACTAACCATTTGATCCAAATTTACGTAATTATTAATGAAAAGAAAGTTGATCCACCAGCTACTCAAGCAATTTTCTTGTATTCGTTCTAAGTTTTCTTGCCATAGAGGTCCAGATCCGGAACGTATAAGCAGAGTACAATAAAAAAAAACGATAAATATGTAGAGGGGTAAAATTCTGAAGGAAAAAAAGGATACACAAAAGTGTAAACAGAAGTAAGTTTTGTTTTACCTTATAACACGATGCAGTATTAAAATGAAATAATTTAATCTTCTCCCTTTGTGAAGTTCACCTAATATTAGGAATGCTGTTAAAAAACCGGTTAAAGTATAAAAAGTATCTATCAGGATTGGTCCATTTAGAAAACCTGCTCCAATTTTGTACGTATAAAACTGGAAGATAAATAAGAATTTATTAATTTCTGACATAATATGTATATAATAAATATCAATGTTGTTAGATATTTTCTATATTTGCACAATTGGTGGATGCGCACGGTAAAAGCCATATCTATTTTCTTAACACTTACACTTTCGACTTTATCAGCATTTAGAAGAGGAAATGCAAAAGAGTATAGTCCCTCGTGGCACATAATAGTGAAAAACATTCCCCAAAATCGAAGGCCATGGATTACATCTAATTTATCTGGGTTAGGCTTAACAGTAAATAGTTTTGCAACATTTGTTATTAAGGAGAAAGATATAAGAGTTTGGTGGCAAACTGGAATATAAAAAGTATGTGGATGTGGTCACTTCTATGTATAGGTCTTTTCCAACAACACGAATTGATAGTTTTAGAATCGTTTAATGTACTGCACAGGGTCTGCCCATTCTAAAATTTTCGTCGCCATACGGTAATTCTATTCACATGAATGTCTGGTTGCCTATATTTTGATCCTTAGCCGACCCTGTACCTGATTCTTGAACTATCAACTCGTCAGCTCGTCTTGTTGGAAAGAACCTTATATCTTGTCTTTACCTGAGTCAGAGTGCTCCTGTTTGGTGCACATCATTTCATATAATGTGCAAAAGAGTGCAAAAGAAACAATAAATATTATAAAATATCTGCAAAAGAAAGTTGTAATTAGTAGTTGGAGTAAGATGAATTTTGCAACTATAATATACTTACAACATCATGGTTTCTTTAGTGTTTAACGGGCCTAAATCCTTCATTTGACATGCACTTTTATTCAAGGTAACATGTATGTTTTGAAACTTCGCGGTGAGAAATTTCAAATGGTTTAGCAAGTCAATTTCACTGCAAGAAGATGGTATACATATTGCTAACCGTAAGACATTTCTAGGCCATTTGGAACGATCTTTAGAGTAAAGCTAAAATTTATAAAATTCAACAAATGTTTATTATTTATTATATTTATTGTATGTTAAATGTGACAAAACATTTTTTTTAACAAAAACCTCTTTATTTTGAATCCTTAATGAACTTACTTGTAATTTACTAGCCACTGAAAAAAAAGGTTTTTCGTCATTTTTAGCATCATCCACGGAAATGTTCGCCGGTATATCAAAGGTTATAGTTGGAAGACAATATTTTCCCGAAAATTCTTCACTTTCCAAGGGAACGTGAATGTTAATGCATTGGTCAAAATTTCCTAAATGTATTGTTGATCCGCTTAAAATGCCGCTGGGAAATTTCGACGAAGCGTCAAACACTTAAAAATAACAATTGTTTAATAACAATGACAAAATACGAGAAATTTGCGTTTAAACTTTACTTTGCGTTGCCCAATATGTAAGGTTGTTTAATTCTCTTTGATATAGTAGACTATGCCGCCTGCAGGCTTCATTACCAATCACTTTCGATGTTGGGAACAAAAAATTGAACGTTTCATGAACATTATCGTTTAATATAAAACTATAGCAAAAATTAATTAAACTTAACAGCACAAAACTTAATTTAAATCCCATCGCTACAACAATATCTTGTTGTTTACATTATTGTGATCCGCAGGTAACTAAATGGGATAGATGTAATCTTGCCGAATCACTGGCTAGCAAACGAGTAGCCGACCTAAGAAGAAGGTCAAGAAGATTTTACCGAAATTTTAGATGACGACATGAGATGTTGGAATCTCACTTTCTGTTTCGTTGAACGACACCTGCTGTCGGATTTAATCCAGATAATGTTCATCAATATGTAAATTTTAATATTTTTTAAAAGTAAAACAAATGTATTATTTTAAGTAAAAAATTATTTGGTTTATTAAATGTCTTTTTCATCTTTCAATTTAAATATATAACATTAGAAAGGTATATACATGTGCGTGTAATTTGAATTGAAAATCATTACAATGTTTCAACATATTTAAAAAAATCTGAAGATAACAAATACTAACTTATATGTATTATATGATATTATGTATATTTCAATCTAGAAGCAAAAACGAGAAATAAAAAATAAAAATCAGATCAGGAGATAAAAACTACATATAAGGGCATATTAAAAAAATACATCTAGGTACGAGAATACTATTGTGGAATAATATTCCCTATATCTGTTATATAGTAGAATAAATAAATAACAGGCAGAAATTAAGAAACGAACAAACTTGTGGGCGAAGAAATGAAGAGAAAACGACAACTAAATATAATGTCTATAAAAAAGCCAGAAAATTAACAAACTATAAGATCAAAAATAATTTCAGATTCTCCTTTTAGTCAGTGATGTATAAATTACCTTTATCTTAAAATTATTCACCTGAATGTACGAAGGTATATTTCTTAAGTTGGGACTATTGTATTATAGTCTGATTTCCAGGAGATTTATGAATAAAAGAATATTTAAATCAGTAAGTTTTCTTAATAATATGTCAAACACAAGTTACACCTCTAAATGCTTATGATGAATAAAGAAAGACGACGAACATCAATTTGTTTATTTTTATAACAAATAAGCAATTAACGTGCAAAGTAATTTGCAAAATTTTTTATTTATTTTTATCAGCAACTTCTGTGCTAATCTCTTCGTTTACTATATCTTGGGTAGTCCTTTTCGTACATAAAAATTTATCCAGATTCATGAAGGGCGCTTCGAAGCATAAATATAATACTAATCCTAAAGCGTATGTGAAAACAACGGTACTGGCTAAATGCCACAGCTGAAAGCAAAACAAATGGATAAAACGTAATTATAAATTGAGGGCCATATTTCATTTCTTACCAAATATATCTTGCTAACATACTGCGTTGTCTTAGAGGAAGCGAGAATGTAATACACTATGGAAAAATTGCACAAATTCACAGAATAAGTAATCCTGCTGTACGGAATAAGGATCTTATTGGCAAAAAATTTATTCAACCCATCTAAAATGTAACAAAATTAAAAATATTTTCAGTTGAATTTCATACGTTCTCAAGATAACATACATGCATAACCTGTTGACATGGAGATGATGGCAAAATTAGTAATATAACCGCTCAATATGTGATAAACGGATGAAAAAAAAGCTGCTTCGAGACGGTTGCTAGGTTTATACAGCACATATTCAGCTGAAAGATAGATAATGTAAATTAAACTCGACCAGGAAATAATATATCCAACTGATAATGAAAAGTAGGAAATTTTTAATTTCTTGAGTTTTATTTGGAAACGCAAATAAGCAGCCAATACCCCCATCAAGTATGGGGCAAATCTTGAGTGTGTTGGTATGTATCCGTATTTAAAACTATCGATACTCAAATCGTTGATAATGCTAAAAATCAATAATGTTAACGAGAAAATTAATCTTCAATTATTTTCTTGTTATACAATACTTACTTTGTAGTAAATACTACAATGGGATCCAAGTTACTCATATAGGTTTGCGTAAATATTATGCCACTTAGGCTCAAAATCAGTCCAATTATAAGAGATATTGCATATTTTGGTCGTTTATGCAAAAACAACACAATTGGAGGGGTGACAATGAACATTTGCATACTTGCAGACATGAACCAAGATTGAATGACGCACTAAAAATGTGCAACAACTAATTTAAAATTCTCGTTAGAGTTTAAGATGATTCTTACTATTTTGTCGGTATTGACGTAATTATTCACATAAAATAGATTAGCCCACCAGTTGCTTATGCACTTATCCCTTTCAGAAGCGATTAAGTCGTTCCAGTTAGGGCCATTTCCAAGTTTTATAAATATTGTTGCGTAGAACCATATTATAACTGCATTCAAGGGAGCGCATCTAAAAAACAGTTTTTAAAATTAAAATTAGGGATGACATATAATTAGCATAAATTCTGCAGGTTTGTGGATTGTTTACAACTACCTTACAAATCGGTGAAAATAGAATCTCAAGTATTCAAATGGTTTCTTCTTATCGAGGTCATGGAACATGACATATGCAGTCAAGAAAGCAGTTAATACAAAAAACACGTCAATCAGGGAATGTAAGATTATTATAGCTCTAAAAACCATACTTTGGTACCACTAAAAAAATATTTAGTAATATTAAAAATTATCATACCTACAGGAAATCTTTTATTACCCCTTCGACTTCTTGTAAGTTATACATTGGAGTCTGAAGTACTACAAACATTATGTGAAGTATTACAACGAACATTGTTGCAATAACTCTCAATCCGTGAATACAGTCCAAATTGTCATCATCCTTAGAGAGCTCAAGAACTTTTCTCATATTGTAGGAAACAGAAAATGATTTTATTATGGCAAATTTAACTGAAAATATAGCGAAAAAGTAAAATTAGTACATTTTATATTCATCTAGTAGGAGCTGGAATGAAACCACAAAGCGAAATACAAACAATATTTAAATTATTTTCAATAATCATTACCCAGCAAATGGTAGTTACAAAATTTGAAACATAAAAATGATAAATGGTTCAAAATATATGATGTATGACCACCATAATAAAATCTACACGGTGCATGTACAGATTACTACAATAACTATAAAATATTTTTGTATACCAGGGTGAAGAATACATAAAGTAGAACCTTCATAGCAACAACAATTTTCATTCACTGTTGTCGTTAATCCTAAAGAAAAGTTTAATTATTATTTTTTTGTAAATTATTACCTAAACTAATTTTATTACTATAAAGTATCCAAGTATTTAAAGACTTGCCTGTTTTTCGTCTGTCTCTACCGTACATATCATAATACGTCGCAAAAACAACCAAGATAATAATGGAAACTATGAAAAATCTGAAATTTGATAAGGTAGTCCATTATGCTCTTTGCATTATTAATTTTTATACTTACATAAACGTTTGATCATAGACATCATATGGTATGCCTTCTGCCGTCTGGCAAGATCCAACGGGAATATTTATAGATACCTCAATTTTATCGTTATTAACATGCTGATCTACAAAATTTTGCAAGTGCCTTTGCAAATCGATTTCATTGCAAGCTGAGGGCATGCAATATGCCCCTGTTATTTTATTCCTTGGCCTTCTTAAATAATTATGGGAAAATTTCTAAAAAATTGTGTCAATATTTGTAGTTTTTGAACAATAGCTCAGGTATCGGCACAATAGCACCGAGCGGAAACGTATTAATTATGTTAGTTTATTACTTTTAACCAAGGCCAATGAAAAATCTTTCAAGGAATTGCTCTCATTTGCCTCGGACAATTAAAAGTTACAATTTTAAACTCTCAACTCGGGTTTAGTTTCCATATTACCAATGCATGCATAATCAAAGTAACCGGATGATATGTGTTAATTAAATTTATTAATTGTATCTTACTAAAAGTGAAACATTCTTTTATGATCTATTGACCGTTTCCTATTTACACTACAGGTGATATTACCACACGTCGCCATTTCTAACTAGGTCAATGTTATGTTATTATTATTAACATTGTTGTGTAAAAGTTTTTCATGAAATAACGTGCAGTCAGTGCCTTTGCCTCTTTTGTACCTAGCTTGTATTTATCTTTTACTACTAATAGAAAAGTACATATGGGAAATATATTAAATTAGCTCAATTTAGTTATTTGAACTTACATCAACATAGCTCCAGATATCACTAGTACCATTTGCTTTGACCAGAATATTTGCTGTGGCCAAACAATACTTCCCTATAAATTTATCCCCATTCAACTGCGCTTTTATTTTTGTGCACTGGTCAAAGTGCCCAAAATCGAAACTGGACCCATACAAAATTCCAGTTGGAATTTTGCTCGAGGAATCGAACACTTAAACAAAATACACACTAGATACACTAAGTTTTTTCATCTAGTACATTTTTACGTACTTTTAGAAGCCCAAACGGCACCATTTTTTAATTCCTTCAAATAAAAGTCACTTTGAACGCTACAGTTTCCGTTAGCAGATTCTTGAATTACTAACAGTTTGAGGAAGTCGACACTAAAGCTATTTGCCCAACTTAAATGCACTAGCACTAAAAAAGCTATGGTGCACGCTGCGACCGCCATGGCCGTGCTTTTACTTCTAATAATAGTGCAATTCTATGCAGTTGTTATTAAATATAAGCAATAATATATTCATGTTGAAATATTATGTTATTATTTTTAACAAACGCATGTTATTGAATTGCAGGGACATGACTGCTTGAGAGATAAAAAAAGGTAATAATTTATTTTGCCATTTATTTTTATCGTACTTACACCTACTGAAAAAGGCATTTAATCAATTGCACCTTATCCTTTTCTAAAAAGTTAATAAATCACATTGCACTCGCCATCAATTTTTGATTGAGAGTAATTGACCGTTAATTTACCCATCATTTATTGTGAATAATTTAGATAATCTCAAAACATATTTTTCATTCATTCATTTATTGTATTAACATTAGCTTTTACTTTATTTATGCAATACATGTGATGCACGTATTTTATGTAATAATATTAGTTAAATCTAAGTCCTTAAGTCTGCGGAACAAAGAAGTTTAACAAGTCTTCATAGTTGTAATTTTCCAGGTGTTCTATTAATTTTGGTATCTTTGTCTTCACGTTCATTCCTTTAAATTTATAATAATCTACGTATAAATCCGTTATGATACCTACGAGTTGGTAAAATTTAAATATATATTTTTTAAAATTAAGATAGCATTGCATTACCATACAGTCTATCCAGATAAGAAGGCTGACTTGCAAATTTAGATTGCAAGTCTTTTTCGTTGCCCAGTAATGTTTGGTACTTTGGGGATAGTTGACTGATTGATTCAGGATCGTTCACTTCGATTTCTCGCAGTGCCTCTAGCAAGTCTATTTGGTTTGAAAGGGTGACCTGCTCTTGTAATTTTGGATCAATTAATTTTAAGACATGACTTATGCATTCATCATGTATTACTGCAATAAAAAACGTTTTTACAACTTAAATCTCTTTTGTTATAATATTCACCTATATTTATATCGATTTTAATTTTTTTCTTTGTGGCTTCCTTGCTGATGTAATCTTTTAAGATAGACATTGGTGAAATATTGTCTGACCTAAATTCTGCTTCACCTTTTCTGCAAAGAAAATTAAATTACAATTCCAGAGATAGGTGTGAATACATACGCTCATGTTTGAATATTTTTGCTTACGAATATGTGCAACAAATTATTGTGTCCAAAAAAGCCGACTGGAACATGAATGTAGACTTTTCAGTTAACTGTGGCTTTTCTGGCACTTCTGGCAGACATTGCATTATCCACGAATGAATTTCAGCTAAAGTGAAGCTTCCTTTAATGATCAGCACATTAAACGGCCTAGAAAAGATTTATTTTTATTCTTTGTAATGTCCTCAAGACCTAAAATTGCTTAACCTGCTTTCGTCTAAATGGTAAATCCTCAAATGAAGAGATAGCGGTTTAATTTCGTATTGCCTAAGCTGGCAACATTTTGGCTGAAGAAGTGGAGTTATGTAAGCTTGAAGAGTGCCATATTGACCTTCGATAGTTCTAATTCGTACTTCAAGTCTATTGGTGTTGATTTGGCAGCGGTAAGTTGCCAGAAGATAGTTTAAGTTCTGCAAAAACGTGATTAGTAATATATCTATTAACGCTAGGTAAATAGAATTTTACTTGGGGTTCTGGTTCACTGAAACTGACAACTGCCGAATTTTTTTCCACATCTAGTAGATCTATTGGTACATTACTTTGCAGTAGGACGTTGTCGACCGCTGTGGGAACTTCCAAAGTTAAAATGTAGGAAGCATCTTCTTTAGAAAGAACCATCTAAAATTTTAGATTTCACATTAAATAACATTGCTATTATAAAAAAGAACGTCGTACAGAATCTTTGATGTTCAACATTGGAATTGCAGAAAATTCATCCATAAAAGATTGGGTTGATGATTGATATTTTTCCCTTTCCTTAAGTACTTTTACTTGAAGTTCTTCGATTTCAGCCCTGAAGCAAAATATTCTAAACGTATGCTAAATTTTAAGCTAGTTTATCGTACTTTAACTTTGCAATTTTTTGATTTGTGTCCGCTGAAAAGACGTAATTTCCCGATATACTATCTCCTCCTGCTGTTTTGTCCAACGGTTCAGTAGTTAATCCAAATATTCTTCCTGTGTACGTGCATACCAGAATTTCATCATAGGACTGATTGCCCACTACACCACATTGGATAGACATTACACTTTCATTAGAGTTCTTAAAAAATATCGTGTTATTAATTTGTTACTAAATATCGTAAAATATTGCAATGTTTTACGTGAGAGTATATTTGTGTAGGGAGATCCATTTCATCTTTCATGTTAACCGAATACACCTCAATGTTACCATCGTTCCGACCTACTATCAAGTTTTTCATATTGTTCCCCAAAAAATCATAACTGTCCATGCAAGTAATTGTAGAAAATGATTTGTCGTTATTGATGAGCCACCTGCTAAATGACTGTGTACTGTAATGGAAATAATGGTGAAGAACAGCGATTGAATGCATGATCAATTTCTTACTTCTCCACGTCTAAAATTCCTATCCTACCATCAACAGTCCCGAATAAAATTGTAGTCTCTCCATCATTCTCATAACTATAAAGTAGGGAAGGTGCGCTTTCAACTTCCATACTTAATGTGACTCTAGAGTGTTCAATTGCGCGTATCATGCGTCCCTCGCACGCTATTAAAGCTACTAGTCTTCTTGACTAAAAATTGAAATCCTTAAATGTATATTCGGAAGTCAATTTCACAAAAAAATACCTTTTGTGACTGAAATGCGATTACATCAACAATGCAATCTCCGCATAAATACGATCCTATATCCTTGCAGTCTCTGTAGTGGTTATATATGTGTTTTCCACATAAAAATAAGTCATGGCCTAGAACATACCTAAAATTACCATGAAGCAAGATCTTTTGTAAAGGTTTACGTACATAGATGTTATGGGTTCTGTTAAGTTTGAATCAAAGCTAAGAAATAACTTTCCTTTCTTCGTGTAACCTCTTACTTCATTTCCGGATGTGACGAAAACCTTGTCACATACCGTGCCTGAAATTAGTGATCAGAACTGCAGATCAAATCATAGTAAAGTATTGTTTAAAATTTGTAATATTTAACATTAGTTTCATTTTATAATTCGCATATTTTAAGCCTTACAGATTCCGTGAACATTTTATAAATCTGAAGAACAGAAGACGGTATTTTTTTTGACAAATCATTTATGTAGATGCGCGAAGAAAATATAATAATGCGTTAAATTAAAAATTTAAGGATGCTATAAATTGCTAATGACAATCAATGTTTCGTTAAACCGCCAAGCTGAACATTCAAGGTTTTCAAGTTTTCTAGAATGTCAATTGATGTTTGTTGTTTAATAATCTGTGTAACAGTTATTTGTTGTTAATAAAGTATGAAGTACAGGTGTGGCCCTCAGTTTACGGTTATTACCCCGTCTACCTCATTAATTACTACCATAATGCACAACTTTCATTTTTACTGTACCGCGCACAAACTAATTTCATATTATTATTTTTATTCTTATTAGTAATATTCTAGTTCGACTACCTGTTGCTCCTCCCAATCGAAGAGTAGATATTTTTGGACCAGGCAAAGTCTTGAAACAGAGTTGTATATCTTTCTTCTTCAAATAAAATACTTGTAATGTACCATCGTCGTCTCCTATAGCTACCTAAGAAAGTGTATAATATTTGTTTAGTAATGTATTGAGTGTACCGACTTAGATTAAAAAAAAATACCTTTTGTGGTTCATTAAGCTCAGTTGTCGGTAAAATTTTCATACAATTAGGCGATGATACACCCACTACTGCATAATCAAATCTGGACAATTCTAATTCCATTCTGAATTTTAAAGTTAAGAATAAGCACTTTTGTGATGTTATAGATGTATGCTTTCAGTTCTTTACATAAAACGTATCAGGCAGGAATCAATAGTGCCATATACTCTCCGTAACTATGACAATACTCTTTAACACTACAAACAAAATGGCTTGTCTATGATATGTATATAGTAGTAGTATTTCGACACCTATACATGTACAGTAGAACGTTGATTATTCGAACTAATTGGGACCAAGGGTAGTTCGGATAATCGATTTTACAGAACAGTAAGAAAAACAAGTAGATTAATGTTTATATACGTTATATTTTAACCTAACATAGCTGCTTAGAAAAGTAATCACTCAATTTCATTTGAACAAGTTGTCCTTTTTTCTTCACAGCCAGTTTGAACATCAACACAGGAATGATGCGTCCCTTATACCAATTTAATACTTTATTCATTCGTTTACAAACAGCCTCCGGGCGAAATATAAACAATTTTAACCAAAAATTTTTGTATTGACGAACAGCTAATAGATGGTTACATTAAATCACAATAGTTGAAAATTATTAAATTGTATATGTATTATTGGGTATAAGGTCTTTAAAATTATTTTAAAGACCTTATACCCAATAATTCATATGTTTATTAATTAAACATAAAAGGTCAAAAAAACAATAAATTTTAGTTGAAAATTATGTTCGGATATCCGATGTTCCGGATAACCAACGTTCGGATAATCGACGCTGTACTGTAATTAATAATAGATATAAAAAATAAAATAAATATAATTTTGCAAAACATAATTTTATTGTAATTTTTATATAGTTTATTAACAAAAGGTAGTTAATTATTTTAGTTTCGGCGATAAACAATTACATTCGTCTATAACAATGTTATACCTTTATTGCGCAATAAAATGCATTCCTATTAATGATACAAAGGATTTATCTTTTAATTTAATCAGAAATATCATGACAAATATATACCAACAAGTCTGATTGTGAGTCCACTCTTAGACATAGTCTTCTCAAGTCGCTTCTCTCTTATGTCTTCCACACCGACTTTTTGTGGTCTTCCTCCTGAATCAATGTCAAAGAGGAATCTAAGTAAGTTTCCATAGATGTTATCCTCTGAGCAGTTTGATTATTAATAAATTTTATAAAAAGTTTTCAATTTTGTACCACATTTTCTTTATTTAGAGGGCATCCATTAATTACGTAAGGACGGATTTGCCCATTTAGGACTCGCCCCACGTAAGGCTTTTTAAGACCCCACGTAAAGCTTCGTAAGGTTTTGGGGAGCCCCCCCTTACCCACTAAACCCTTATGTAATTAATGGATGACCCCTTACGAATGTCGTACTTTTATTGTAGGAAGGACAATTTTATTACCTTTAAAATTAAAAAGAAAATGGTTTTACTCATTACCGTAGTATAATTGATTTTTAATGTTCTATGAAAAACTGTATTAGGGAGGAACATTTGAAGGCATAGATTGCAATAGATTTAAAGTGCGCCCAGGATGTCAAATTATCGAGTAACAGTTAATACAATTGTTTTTCTTCATCCATGACAAATTTTATATTTACATCTTTTGTGTACATGCATACTCTAATGTATGTACACTCGGAGAAAAATTAAATGTCCGATTTTTGATGGCCGCGCATTTCCTTTGCACTGAAGGATGGTAGTCTGATCCATAAATTGAGCAGGAACTAATATAGGCTAAGATAGCACAACGATATGCGCGACCAACAAACAACAGACATTTAATTTTTCTCCGAGTGTACATACATATATTCAGTTGGATATTAAATGTCTCTCTTTTATTTCCATTTTCTATAATACATAAAATAATATTAATCCGAAATATCACACTTTAATTAAAACTAAAATAAGAATTTTTAAATGTTACTATGAGTACTAGACCACGGATTGACTGTTAACTTTGCTAGAAAGATAGTGTCTGTAAAACAAATCTAGACGGGTACACCGGTAGATCCCATAATAACATAACTCGCCCTTTTTATAAATTATCTAAACTTTCATTAGTTTGCATTCGCTGGATTATTAGGAAAAGTTTATTTTAAATAATATAATGAAGTAAGATAGAGTTTTGTGATATAATTCAGAACTCACAAATTTAAGAAATGAAGTACAAAATGTAACAACAGATACGTATGTTGATTATTGAACGTCGTTGCATTTTAAGTCCCTGCGCCTGATAGCATTTCTTATCCTTAAGAACATCATTAAATCGTCAATTTTTACACCTTGACAAATTCTTTTATTTAGATTTGCGGGTCATGTACCTCTAAACATTCTTCGCAAGAACAATATTTATAATTGGTTTATAATAATACAACATAGGTGCTGGGAACGATTTATTTAAAGTTAGACTTTTAGTCTAAAATATTCTTGGGTGATGGACTGGAGCCATCGTTATCTTTTAATTTAAGTAGAAACATCACAATTGTAGCCATAGTGGATAAATGCTAATAAGAAAGAGAAGTTTCTTAAATTAAAATCATAATGTTTACATTTTACAACTTACCGTGGTAATAAGTCCTATCCTAACATCAAACAATCCAGCCGCCGTATATTTTATATTTTTGTGATACATTTGCAAAAGAATTGTATGTCTCTGAAAATGTTAAGAAGGGGCACGATCATGATAAATATGAATCGATAGGGAAAACACTGCTTACCTGTTTGTGAGCTGTTAAATCCTCAATTGGAATTTTTATTCCAGATAAAACTTTTCCCGTTTGCCGTGACTTAAAAAAGAGTATCATAAAATATATTGATTTTTATAAAACTTCCACACTCACTTGAAATGAAACGTACTCTAAGGTTATTAAAATCCCCCATGTAAATGAAATGCATATTAGAGCCCAGAAATTAATCTCATGTTCACTCTTGGGAACTGTGTCGAAGTAACGTAAGACGAGTAACAACATGACTAAAGAGGTAGTTCCGATATTGCTCAACAACAGTCCGGAAAAGGCTTTCGATGAATATTCTGATGCAAAGCAAAGTTTCAAGTAAATATCGGCTGCTGTCGTCAATTTCTTTGAATATTCATTTGTTGATAATTTTCTTGAATAAAGTGTTTTCATAATGTTGTTTAAATATCTCAGTCTTATCGATATTAAACATTGGAAACTGTAGAAATAGTAAAGAGGTCCCAATCTGTAGACATAGGTTCCTATGTATCCAAGAGTTTCAGAAATATTTTCTTCAAAAGGTATTCCTACTAACCACTCTATAAGTAATTCATATAAAATTATGCCCAGTAGAAATATGAAACTTAAGGCACAAGTTATTACATGGTACAATCTACAAGATAAATGTAAATTGAAAGTCTTGAAGCTTCTGTCCGTCTTATTTATATAATAAAGAGCCTTTAAAAACGCCTCTTGCTTAATAAACATTGCAATTACTTGATAAATGCAAGTAGTAGAATTTAAAATAATAAGAGCCGCTAATATTGTACTACCTATATTCACCTCCTTTTTGCTCAAAATTTCCAGGTAGAATACATGATATAAACAACCGATAAACACAGCACCCATATCTACAATGAAATTATAGAAATTGTTATTAGTTGAAGGAGTCCATTAAATAAAAAAGAAACCTACAAAATATTGGGAGCAAATTTTGAAATGAATATTTAGATTTGACATAAATGTACTCTTGGTATTGATTTTTAACTCTGGAAAATGGAATTATTCCAAAAATTATCCCCACAATATAGAGTAAATCTAAGAGTCCATAGATGTTATCTCGAACAGTTGGTACTTTAAGCCTTTTTAAAAATTTTATTAAATTGTTTATCAATCGATTTTTCTTGATAAAGAATTTCATATTTAGTCTATTACTGGGGTGACTTCTGTCTTTGAAATATAAAAGGAAATGGCTTTACACATTAGCGGAGTACATATCCCGTAATTTTAAATTGATTTTCAATGCTCCAAGAAAAAAATGTATTAGTGCAGTCTAGCAAATTACATTAAATTTCAAGTGCACAGGAGCATAAAATTATCGAGTGAACAATAATCTTTAATTAATTGTTTGTCTTCTTCATAACAATAATTACTTTTATGTGTTGCACTATTATGAAAAAAAACCTAACACAATTCTATAAAATTACGCAATCCATTTGTAGATAGAAGTTCTCTGCAAAGTAACTAAATTTCGTTCTTCATTTTTCACAAAGCTTTCTGAACAAATAAATTTCATCAAGAAAGTACTGGATTTTATTATCCACCTACCCAGCAAATCTGTCTTATCTTGATTGGGGAATACTTCATTTCATCATCTTCATTCTTCATATTTACAATACGCATTCTAAAGAAATTTTATCCAAGACTAACAAATTTAATTTTAAATCATTATTGCTTGAGATAAGTGTTTAATGCACAATGAATGAAATGGATGGGATAGATGGTTTTAACATAATAATGCAAATATTAAAAATTACAGATATAAAATTTTATTAAACGTGCCAGTGGAAGTGCAAAAGAGGCTAAACAATAGTAATTAAAGTCAACAATTAAACGAACATCGTTAAATTCTTATACCCTTTAAAATTTACATTACACGCAACACTATTAAAATATAAATAAAATTAGTCAAGTGTTTGATTTATAAATTTACATATTAAATAATCGCTTCATATGTTCTCTCGATAACTTCGATGTACGTAAGTATTTATAAGTTTTCTATGCATTTTAAAGTTTTCGTTGTTTGGATTTTGTTTGAAGTATACTTCATTAAAGTCCTGTCTCTTCTCAGTTCTTCGATGTAGAAATTCCGCAAATAGTGTTCTAGAAAATACCAAGACTTTACGACAAACATCCATTTCTTGTTTGTTTATTGCGACTTCAATTAATTCCCAACTTCCTTCAGGAAGGCAAGTCAAAGTTCCCCTTTCTTCTAATTGTGTTTTAGTACGACGTAATACATATTAGACACGATAAAGCGGTGTATAAGACGATTTTCTCCACTTGCTCTTTTATCAGCAATCCATTTTTTCCATATCTTAGTACATTAATAGTCATTTATTATTTTATGTTGTGAAGTATCTTGGACTACGATTTATTAAGTGCTTTTCTTTGTTCTTCGGCAAAGTCCATTAAAACACATTCCTTTTTTAAAAATATGGAGTGGTCTCCACTCGACTTTCTCGTATGTTTGTAAGATGCACAAGACAAGAAATGACAGATTCACATTAGGATAAAGAGCGATGTTTGAATAATTTTTATTAGGTACATATATAAAAAAATTGTTAAAAAATACCACTTCCGGTGGGGCAATTGTGCTAAAATTCAATATCTGTGAGTTTTTTTGTTATTCTCATTGTTACTACAAAATTTTATAGAAATCCCTTAAAGAAAAATGGCACTTTACTCGAAAATATTACATTTTCGTTTCAGGTAAACTACCACTTCCGGTTTGACAATTCTGCTAAAATTTGATATCTGTGAGTTTTAAGTTATTTCTAAAGCTAGTACGAAATTTGAAAGAAATCCCTTAAAGCAAAATGGCACTTTATTTGAAAAAGTTATATTTTCGTTTCAGGTAAACTATCACTTCCGTTTGGACAATTCTGCTAAAATTTGATATCTGTGAGTTTTAAGTTATTTCTAATGCTAGTATGAAATTTGAAAGAAATCCCTTAAAGCAAAATGGCACTTTACTCGAAAATATTACATTTTCGTTTCAGGTAAACTACCACTTCCGGTTTGACAATTCTGCTAAAATTTGATATCTGTGAGTTTTAA
>JAWQRP010000963.1:0-22106 GCA_033557875.1 Quadriops clusia
CAAAACACTACTAGCGTTTTGGAGCTCTTTAGGTGCTGAGTAAATCCTGCAAGTTTTATTGTTCTAAGTTTGTTAATAACGCTGTAATTTAAGTGGGCCGCCTTAGCTGGACCACCCTGTATATCTGTATATTTATTATTATTATATTTTACCTCATTTATTTACTATATTGCACATATTAAATACGAGGGAAACTGTTGAAGCAATTAATTGCTCGTGCAAGGGAAGCTTCGACTCTAATCTAAGCGACTTAATTTGGACCAGCGGCCTTGCCCACTAACAATACTTACTATAAATTTCCTTATTTGCCCCCGTGGCTGCGGTTGGGGGTTTCAACCCCAACACGACTTTGGCGGGATCCGAGGCGGCGGGGTGGCCGGTGGCGAGAGAGGGCGAACTAATCTACCCTGCCTTAAATAATGAATGCTGTTTGTTTCGTATTTATTGTGGCGCACGTGGTTTGCGGTGGCTTCCTGAAAGATTCTGGGATGCTGGACGGCCGGCCGTACCCTTGGAATTTAATCATTGGGAATTTTGCTGCGATGGAACTAACAGTCCCCGACCAACAGCTCAAAGTACATACAAACTTAGGCAAGAATCTTGCTTGACTAAAATGTTTCACGGAACAATTTACTTAACTTTGTGCGAACTCTTGCGAAAACGTCTCGCGGAAGTGCACGCGTGGGCGTTTTTTAGTTCTTTCTAGGCGAGATTATATTTGAAATGAGATGATGTTTAGAATGTGACGAAATTTAGGGTGAGACGAAATTTAGGATGAGACGAAATTTAGGATGAGGCGAAATTTAGGACGAGACGAAATTTAGGACAAGATTATCACTAAATTGAGATTCTTTGCGAAAACGAGGCACTTCATGACCTTTTTTTGTAGGCGCTCGATTAAAGGATGAAGGATTCCAGGGAAACGCTCCATCTGCAGTAACAAGTTTCAATTTATCGCCCCTCCGGAAAATCGACCGGATCCCAATTAGCACCGATTAAACCGGGCCTTTTGTCAATCAATCCAATTCTCCTCGCATTTCCCCACTCGTGCAATTGATGGACCGCCTTCCGGGAGATAGACTTTCCATTAAGTTCATCAATTGCAGCGAGCAGGAGAGGTGCAATTTTGCCATCCTCGTCATTCCGCAGAAACTATAAATCACCATTATTGCTTAGAGGGGTGGGGTACACTTCACTGCTCAAAACATATCCTCGGTAAACACAAATAACTCCAGGGGAGAATCCTCTGTTTTAATAAAAGTGCGAACAATCTAGCGAGCGAGTTTGAACAAATAATGTACCTAAGGGTTCGAGTTTATGATCTATCGAGTGGGAAACCCGCGCTGAAAAGTCGCGCTCATTGTCGGTGAAGTTGGGTAATTTCTTTTATTCTCTCCCCTTGATATATTTCCGAATCGAAGCAGCTCGATCGGAGGCATGACCGCATCGGCACAAGAAGGCGACATTTGGCCAACATCGGCATTGTTGGACGCCCGACCCCGAGGACTCATTGTACGTGCCACTGTTGTCTATTGTGCGGCTCCATCTTCATTTTTCACCCGGAATTTATGAAAAAAGTTAACCTGTATTAATTCCGACACAAAACAGGCGGGTGTGATTCGGAATCGATTGGCCCATAAATCCGTCCCGAGGGGAGACTTTTTCGCCCGCACTTTATTCTTTTTGGCTCGCCTGCGACCTCGCATAACCTTTGCCAACCGGATGCCATCAACTTATAGAGCCTGAATAACTTTTGTAGACCAGGCTCAATTATTAGGCAGTTCTCGCACAAGCGTTTTCAGAGATCACCTCCAAACTTAGGAAACCTTACCAGAGACAGGTGTTGCTCTACTCATTACGCGCTATTCATCAACTTTTTAATATACCTACGCCTTTTCTGAATCCTTGAATTTTTACCTGGTTCTTATTTCCATTATTCAGTTTAGGCTGTTAGTTTTAAGATATTACTTATCTTTGGTGTACGTTCTCCTGGTCTGTGATGCACTAAATCAAATTATGATCAAATAATGTTTTTTAATATGGTGAAATTGACAGATTTCAAATTAACTGGCCAACATCTTGATCAGTAAACTACACACTACCATGTTATCGGAGCTTTAAGCAGTTTAAGCAAAGTAGTTGCGCCACCTACGAAATCGTTGAAAACTATCCAAACGGATAGAAACAACATTAATTGGAACCTGTGAAGTTAGCAGTTTTGCCATGACTGTGAAACGGTGGCTAGAGACCTGTTTACGGTGGGTGTTTACTCAAGTACAGTATCACAGTCACAGATAAACTGCTAACTTTGCAGTTTCTAAGTATTGTTTAACCCATAGTAAAGTTATGTTCATTTTCTATACTATGTTTACTTACCTATTAAAACGTTTTTTTAAACATGTATTGTTTTGTTGTTAGTTACCATTATACTATAAAATTTGAAAACCCTAAGTTGTATAACAAAGAAATTGAGTATTCCGAAAGTTTAATGAGTGAAATTGACCGATTTCAAATTAATCAGCTAATGGTACCTATTCTGTTTCGACCCGTTTATTAACGCCTGTTAATAAACAGGGTCGAGAAGTTAGAAGCAGCGAGAAATGTTACCAACCTCAAATCAAAGTTTCTCGTCCTATGGTGGACATTCGACGTAACTCGGTTAATTTTAGGTTATATTTGCGTGATTAATAAAGGATATATATATCTTATGTATGCTTTAGATAACAGGCTACTGGGCTCAATGAAAGGGAACCAGGTCTTTATAAGTTCATTTATTTCACTTTTCAGTGTACAGTGGCAAGTTTTCGCCTACTTTGTAGGCATCTTCAGGCTTAAAACAACATACAAATCAGTGCCAAATGGGGACAGTCTGAACGAGAGCACAACTAACAAAATGAAATAATCAAACAAAACGACAACGAGGGCACAACGCCACGGATACATACCAAGCACCAGGGAAACACCCTTCATAAAATTGCGGAAAAAACGACGAAAAACCGGCATCCACATGAAAACGTCCCGGAGAGAGGATCAAACGAACTCGAGGCAAAACACCTGTCAAATGCGAATCACCGGAGTGACGCCCGCCAATGAGGCAACACGGAAACACAGTCGCGACAACGCAACAGAGACGCAAACCAAAACCGAAGAAGACAACAAACACGAACAGAAATGAAAAGAGCAACAAGGTCTCATGAACCCCTAGATAACAAATAAATATAAATGTCACTCAACTCATCTAAGTCCTTTTGGTGATTTAGCGTGAAAGGAAGTTTGAGTATATAACACATTTCAATGAAAGAACGCCTAAAATAATTCTTCTCTTGTGCGAGAATCCTAGCTCCATCAAAATCGAACGCGTGACCGGATTAACTGCAATGCTGACTTAGAGCCGTAGACGAAGGCTTCTTCACGATGTCTCTCTTATGCTGACCAATCCGCAGAGCCAACCTCTGCTTCGTCCGTCCAACATACTGACCCTTGCATTGGGAACAATTCAGCAAATAGACTACCCCACTCCTTTGAGGGACGGGTGTAATATCCTTAAGCCTGCTGAAGAAGTCGCCCACACAACTGCCATTGTGGACTGCAATCTTAACATTGTGACCCACAAACAACCGCAAGAGTCTAGGAGTCAATCCGGGAACATTAACAAGACTCTTATACGTGAAGGGGGTGAGGGAAGGTGGGTCTACACGGGACGAAACGGGACCACGGTCAGACTTCTCACTATTAAAAATCAAAGATCTAAGTAATGAGCCCGGGTAACCACAAGAAGAAAACAAACCATACAACCTGCTCTTATTGACCTCATGAAAATCTGGATGGCTAATCCTCAAAACTCTCTTCTTAAGCCCCAGTACTAAATTCACCTTCTGTCTATAGGGATGAAGGGAGCCGAAATGTAAGTATCTCCCAGATGAAGACGACTTTTGATACCAATCCAACCTTAAACAATTATTCTCGTCCCTAACAACTAGAGTATCCAGAAAAGGAATCGTACGCTCACTCTCCTCCTCCACAGTAAAAATCAGTCTACTATCAAAACTATTGAAAACACTCAAGACCAGGTCCAATGAACCATCCGGGACAGCGAGCAGTAGATCGTCAACATATTGGAAAACAAAAGGCAACTCAAAGGGAAGCTTAGCCAAACACGAAAACAAAAGATAATTCATGACTATTTCGGCCAAAATAGGACTACTAACACTCCAGATTGGGGGTACCAAAAATCTGTTTATAAAAGAGACCATTAAATGAAAAGTAGGTGTTCCCGAAAAGGAACAGAACCACCCTTAAAAACAACTCCAAAGGGATCCTGCAAACACTCTCTATGAGGTAAAAAAGTTCAGTCAAAATTCTCTCAACCAGGTCAACAGAAATGTTCGTGAAAAGATAGATCACATCAAGGGAGATCACAACATGACCGTCCGGTAGCTGAAAATCGTTAATCTTTTCGGCAAATTGGAAACTGTCTGTGACTTTAAACATGTTATAGTCCTCGAACGCAACTGAAAGGACGCCCGCCATTCAACCGGCCAAACCACCCATTGGGGAGTCTATACACGAAATGATAGGTCTGAGGGGAGTCCCCTCTTTATGAATTTTGGGTAAACCATAATACTTGGCAACAACAGAATTATATCTCTGAAGTTTTTTTGAAGTCATGTCATCGATAACATCCACATCACGCAGCTCCCTAACCAAGTCGTTGTGCACACGCTCAACTGTCAATGTAAAGTCTCCATTTACCCTACAGTAGGTAAGGTCATCACTCTCTGTACCTTTTGAATTATCTTTTGATTTTGTGTTTGGCTAGGCTTCCCTTTGAGTTGCCTTTTGTCTTCCAGTATGTTGACGATCTACTGCTCGCTGTGCCGGAGGGTTCATTGGACCTTGTCTTGAGTGTTTTCAATAGTTTTGATAGTAGACTGATTTTTACTGTGGAGGAGGAGAGTGGACGTACGATTCCTTTTCTGGATACTCTAGTTGTTAGGGACGAATAATTGTTTAAGGTTGGACTGGTATCAAAAGTCGTCTTCATCTGGGAGATACTTACATTTCGGCTCCCTTCATCCCTATAGACAGAAGGTGAATTTAGTACTGGGGCTTAAGAAGAGAGTTATGAGGATTAGCCATCCAGATTTTCATGAGGTCAATAAGAGAAGGTTGTATGGATTGTTTTCTTCTTGTGGTTACCCGGGCTCATTACTTAGGTCTTTGATTTTTAATAGTGAGAAGTCTGATCGTGGTCCCGTTTCGTCCCGTGTAGACCTCCCTTTCCTCGCCCCCTTCACGTATAAGAGTATTTTTAATGTTCCCGGATTGACTCCTAGACTCTTGCGGTTGTTTGTGGGTCACAATGTTAAGATTGCCACAATGGCAGTTGTGTGGGCAACTTCTTCAGCAGGCTTAAGGATATTACACCCGTCCCCCAAAGGAGTGGGGTAGTCTATTTGCTGAATTGTTCCTAATGCGAGGGTCAGTACGTTGGACGGACGAAGCAGAGGTTGGCTCAGCGGATTGGTCAGCATAAGAGAGACATCGTGAAGAAGCCTTCGTCTACGGCTCTAAGTCAGCATTGCAGTGAGTCCGGTCACGCGTTCGATTTTGATGGAGCTAGGATTCTCGCACAAGAGAAGAATTATTTTAGGCGTTCTTTCATTGAAATGTAATATATACTCAAACTTCCTTTCACGCTAAATCACCAAAAGGACTTAGATGAGTTGAGTGACATTTATATTTATTTGTTATCTAGGGGTTCATGAGACCTTGTTGCCCTTTTCATTTCTGTTCGTGTTTGTTGTCTTCTTCGGTTTTGGTTTGCGTCTCTGCTGCGTTGTCGCGGCTGTGTTTCCGTGTTGCCTCATTGGCGGGCGCCACTCCGGTGATTCGCATTTGACAGGTGTTTTGTCTCGAGTTCGTTTGATCCTCTCTCCGGGACGTTTTCATGTGGATGCCGGTTTTTCGTCGTTTTTCCGCAATTTTATGCAGGGTGTTTCCCTGGTGCTTGGTATGTATCCGTGGCGTTGTGCCCTCGTTGTCGTTTTGTTTGATTATTTTATTTTGTTAGTTGTGCTCTCGTTCAAACTGTCCCCATTTTGCACTGTTTTGTATGTTGTTTTAGGTCTGAAGATGCCTACAAAGTAGGCGAAAGCTTGCCACTGTACACTGAAAGGAGAAATAAATGAACTTATAAAGACCTGGTTCCCTTTCATTGAGCCCAGTATCCTGTTATCCAAAGCACACATAAGATATATATCCTTTATTAATCACGCAAATATAACCTAAAATTAACCGAGTTACATCGAATGTCCACCATAGGACAAGAAACTTTGATTTGAGGTTGGTAACATTTCTCACTGCTCCTAACTTCTCGACCCTGTTTATTAACAGGCGTTAATAAACGGTTTGAAACAGAATAGGTACCATTATCTTGATGAGTAAACTACATACTACTCGTAAGTTTGGTTGCCTATACAAGTTTTAAACAGTTATTTGAATTTCTTAGGGTGGAAACGTCATTAGAGTAAACAACTTTGAACAAAAATACGATAAATATGCAGAAGTTCGGTTATTTAGCGAACGAGTCGATTTATTAAACTGGTCGACAAGACTTTAGCAATCACGATAAATAACATAACGAATACTATAAGAGCTGTAACCTTAAAGGTAAACAAATATGCCATTTTTGTCCCAGTTACGCGTTGATCAAACTGGTTATTATTATTACGTCACCGCTCTTCGAATAAGTGTTGCCGCCTTAAGCATATCATTTTCGACCAATAAATGCAACAACTATTTCATTGATAAATGAAAGAAAAACAATGCCATCGATCCAACCACTGCTAAGCGTTTGAAAACATATGATGCCCTACTACCTAAAATATACGGTCTCCCAAAAACACACAAAATAGGAAACCCACTCAGACCAAGCACCAGCAGCAACCAGTCACCATTCTACAGACTCTCCAAATATCTCGCAAACATACTCAAGAACATCACCGGAAAAGGTAACAGTTTTGTGGAGGGTTCCTGTTCTTTCACTGACTTCATACATAAACAACCTGATCACTTGCTTATATTCCTAGATGTCACCTCCCTATATCCCAGTATTCCCCTCAATATTATCCCAGAAATCATAACCAAACGATGGGCTGATATAGAACCGTTTAACACCCTAACTCTTAAAAATAATTTCTATTTATAACACAAAGGCCTTCCCATGGGAGCCCCCCTTTCATTTGTGCTCGCAATATACTCAGAAGAATGCACTTCCGAAGAACATTCTACAATAGTTAAGGAGGAAGTAGACATCGAAGAACATTCTACAACAGTTAAGGAAGAAATTGATATCGAAGAATTCCATACGAAACAACTTAAATTGGAAATCGAAGCGGAAATGGATCATTCCATTCAGCAAGGAATTAAAGTTGAAAGCAACAACTTGGATATTCGTCAACTTGATCGCAGCACATAAGCTCAAGTTTCAAAGCCGAATTTTTGTTCAGTTTGTAAGAAGTTATTTTCCTCTCAACGTACTTTTAAAAGACATTTAGGAATACATAGCGGTCAAAAACTGCATTCGTGTACCATTTGTACAAAGTCATTCGCTACAAAATATTGTTTGAAACTACATTTGCGACAGCATACAGGTGAAAACACGTTTTCTTGTACAATTTGCAAAAAATCATTGGTTACGAAACGATATGGATATCCATTTATGCAAGCATACCGGTGAGAAACCGTTTTCTTGTGCAATTTGCGAAAAGGTATTCGATAGGAAAAGTTATTTGGATATCTATGTTCATTTTCATTACTATGTGTACTTAGGGCAGTGCAACCTATTAAATATTTTTTTGTATGTTGTTTCATTCAGGCTTCAATATATTGCTTAGTGTGTGTGTGTGTGTTCGTTTGTGTGTAATGATAACTCAAAAACGACTTGAGCTAGATCAATGAAATTTGGTATGTAGGCATTTTAGCTAAAAAGAAAACTCGTGTCAACTTTTGAGTTTATTCGGATAAACAGGCCTGTTTGTATCTGAAGTGATTGAATGAATTTACAGAATAACTCTCTCTGCGGTAGATATATACGGTAGCCGGCAAAAGTTGTGCAAAGTGCTGTTATTGCATTAGAAAAATTGTGTTAAAAATGTGTTAAGCCGCCCCGTCGCGGCCCGTCGGCCGATATCCCCTTTCCCGGCTAAAAATGATAAATGAGTTTGAACACGTAATAAATTTCCAAAGTGATAAGAGAGCATCTCGTCCCCTCGAACTAATTGAATTTAAACTTAACCTGCTTAACAGGAGCGCGGTTGAATCGGAGGCGGCGGCGACGGTGGCGGGAGCAATCGATCGCTCAAAATTCGCCCTAAAAATAATAATGTTTCCAGGTCTTTGACGCCGCCGCCGATGCCGCCGGCACCGCCGCCGATGCCGCCGCCGATGCCGCCGGCACCGCCGCCTCTACCGTCGCCGTCGTCTCTACTGTCACTGCCGCCTCCATCGCCACCGCCGTCGCCGCCGTTGCGATGCTACCAAAGCCGTCTCAGTCGGGCGAGATAGGTCGCGCATCCGGGAACAAGAGCAAAACTCGAGCGTAACGAGAAAATACAGGGGCGTTAGTTCATAATCCAATAACAAGAAGGGGTGTATACCGGCACGCCAGGAAGACAATAACTAAATTGCTTCCGTATAGATTACATCAGTCGATAAGAAAGTGGATTGCATTACCCACCGACTTCGATGACGCTTTTGGGACTTTTATTGGGACGAAGCGATGCGGCTGCGGCTGGAGCTGCTGCCTCTTCCAGACTCTTGCTTTTGGCCTTCTCTTTCTCCCCATTCTTCTGAATGAATACGTGGCTGATATATCGCACCCTTGCTGGGTTGGTTCTTAGTGATACAACTCAAAACCCGATTTTTTTGGTAGTAACTATTTATGGGGAGTCCTAATATTAGTCCCTTAGATTCTGCCTAAGAAGCGGTTGATGTTAATAAACGGAGAGAAAAAAGAAAAGATGAAAAACAGAAACTCGGACCAATGGCAATAAATGAGTTTTTTGAAAGTTTCGGAAGATTTGGAAAAATTTATTAGTAATAAGAACAATAAAGAAATAAGAAATATCGAACAATAGAGATTATAGAATAAAAGGTCCCATTTATAGACAAGACGAATAAGAGTTTTCAATAATAGTTATTTATACACCAAGGGAGTTAGAGAACGTATTGCTTCCGAGAATTTTGGTTAATGCCCGACTGTGGATACAAAACTTTTCTCCTAAGCGTTAATAACTCTTTTGTAAAAAATAAAATAGTTATCTAAGGGAAACGTCATGTTTGACAGTTGAGGTTATGTATTTTTATCCTGGTAGCTATAGGGCGGCATTCCGAAAGCACATTTATCCTCTGGGCAAGGTTAAAGATAGGTTCACAATGTAATGTACCTGGTGCATAGCTCAGGTACATTACATTGTGAACCTACCTTTAACCTTGCCCAGAGGGTAAATGTGCTCTCGGAATGCCGCCCATAGTATTGTATCTATGCAACTGACATTAATTCTTAATTTGACCACCATATGCAGTCTTCTAAAGAAATTGGCAGCACAGTCGAGCGGAAGTAGTGTCAAAACTCCAAAGGAAATAAAGTAGATTAATAATAACTCATAGATGCCAAGGGAGTAATGTTTGGTATTACAGATTAGTTTTAAGTAAAAATAAGTATGTAAAGTGCATATTACACCCGCTTGGAAGAAAAGGCATTATAGGTACCTGACCGTTATATGCAGATATCCCCATTGAATTCTTTGATGGTATGCTCTTGTTATTTGGTGTGCACTTACCTGGAACAAACAAAAAGGATAATATATTAATAATAGCAACAACTAATAAATTCTATAAACATAATAAATATACATTAAAGATGAAGGGAAAAATAGGTATATTCCTATAATACAATATTAGGGTCATTTTAATTTTTAAAAGGAAATTCACGACGAGCAGGAAACTTATCTTTACATTCGCCAAGGGCTAGTTCTAAATAAATAGTTTATTGTAAGAAAGTATTCGGGGAACAAGAACGGCTCGTGGAAAAAATGGGTCGGTCGAACTTGGAGCTCGTTTCCCGTTTGTTTTATTCGTTCCGGCGGAAGAGCAAATAAAAGGGAAAGAGTCTGAGGAACGGAGCGGTTAAGAACAAGGAAACACTATATCGGCAGACTCGCGGGAGCGGCTCTGGAACCATTCGAATGGTCGCCTGGCGCTAGGCTTTAGTAGATTGGATGGCTCTCTTGTCGCCTAATTCAATATCTAAGTGAGCCTGGACCGGATAACTAACAATTATCGGACGGCCGACGATGGCGACCCAAGACGTTAACCGTCGGCTATCAAACAACTAACCGCCGACGCCGCCGCCGATTAGCTATTAGGTAACTGCTTAATTACAACGGCTGAACTGTTGCTCCGTTCTCGTCCTTCGTCCTGGGAACTCCTGAGGTCCCAAGCAAGGACATATTTAGTACACCGAAGCAACTGAACGAAGATAACTTTGTGTGTACAATCTTGATTGAATAATTTGTTAATAATAATTGCTCTACGTAATAGTCCTGATTAAAAGTTAACGCACTCCTTATGCCCTCGTTTACAACACGCCGAACATATAGTACGCAACCCTTTCCCCCAAGAGAGAATAAATAATTCGCTGGCAGACCCTCGATGTCGAGTCATCCGGGCCGAAGTATTTAAATGTCTGTATTATTCAGTTTCCTCTCTATAACTACATAAAAATGGTCGGGCGCAAGAGGCGGCGATATTAGATCCCGAAATCTGGGCCGCCGCGTTTGCGGCCAACTTTTTATGCGATATTCAAATTTTTATGCGAAAAAGTGGCACTATAAAAAAAGTTTTAGTGGAGGGACGTGCCCTGACTTATTGGCCGGGTCCGGGCCGACGGGGGCCGGGGTGGGCCCGGGAGTCCATCCAGTCGGCACCGGAGCCCCCGGAGTCGCCGGAGCGTGGATGTGGGAAAGTCACTTACACAAGGCATTAATTCTCAATTTGCCCGCCTGTGTTTGCGTAGATCGCTCGCCCTATCTCGGTCTTACTTCCGTCCAATTTCACTCGAGCTAGATAACCCGGGACTCGGAGCGGACCTGGACATTTTGTACTTCATTTTGTCGATTCTCTCCATCTCTCTCTCTCTCTCTCTCTCTATTTCTCGAAGTTTTGATTGGGTGTACTGGAATGAAATTTAAGATAATTTTCAAATGTAATTGGTGACGATGTAATCACAATGTTTGGCATAAATTCGAAATAGGTTTTAAATTTCCACTTGACACCCGCTGGTCTAGGTACTAGACTCTAGGTTTAACTAACCAACTGAGAAATCTCATTTTCTAAATTTATTTAAAAAAAATGCTATTAAATAAACATAGAAAGCATAAATTACGTGCGATGAAATCTTTTAGGTATAAAAATATGTAGATGTATTAGTGATGTAATCAAAAAGGTTCAAATTACTATTGTTAACTTAATTTAGCTTATAAACTAAATAAATTGTCATTCACATGTTGGTTTAAGTAATCAATCCTCTAATATATATAAAATCCAAATACCATATAGTCATAATCAACGCGCAGCCCAAACGGCGCACGGGAAAAATCTGAAATTTGGACGGCCAGTCGATCGGTGCGGGCTAAGAACCGGATTTTCAATAAGGCCCTGGGAAGTCAACTTTTGGGGGCCCCGAAATTTCCCCATTTAAACCAATGCAAATTCAAATTTGTTGATTTTAAACGGTATCCACGAAAATGGAATGTAGAAAGGGAAAGATTCGTCAATTTCAATGGTTTAAAAAGAGAAGGACATATCGATGGTAACTATAGGGAGGTCGCTTTTTAATTTGAAAGGTAGTCATTTTATTTGTCAACGTGACGTTTATCCCGTTAGGTTAGCTTAGGAGAGGCTCCATTTTCATTTAAAGGGAACCGGCGTCATCTTTTTGTCATCGTGACGTTTCGTCCGTTGGGTTAGGATGTTTGGTTTCAAATGTCACGTAAGCTATTTACAACGATGAAAGATGGGGACCAACGATGTTTGGGCTTATGACAGACTATTGGCAAATATGTAGGTACGTCAACTTGAGGAAGTGAGACGTTTGGTGAAGAACGAACGAGAAGAAATAGGAAAAAGGAACGGTATAATGATGCAGATACGTGAATAATAATGCAGATCAAAGAGCAACTTTGAAAGTTACCTTCAAAATGAAACGACAAGTTTTGGACTATAATTTACCTTTTTAATGTCTAATTTATATAAGGTTAGTAAACATAGATTTATATTAAGCAAAAGGACATGAACTTTTGTTCTGCTAAACCTTCAATTATATATGAAAAAACCCAATGGTATTAGGGTTACTTTCAATGTTATTTAATCATCTGCTGGGCCCTCACCTATTTTAATTTTAATTAGAATTAAGAATATTGAATTTTTAAAAAGAACATATGGGTATTATCCCTATGCTTCGATTCTGGAAGAAATCCACAAAACTAATAAAAGTAAAAGAGAATAAGTAGCACAAACCGCGCTAGACTAGCAAGGGATCCGAAGGGAGAAATGTAAGCAGCGAGTGCCTCCCCACAGTCAGAAGAGGTTGAGGGACTTTCCGTTGGAAACGTCGGGGAAGTGTTCCACATAACAATTCGCGATGCATCGCTCACATCTCGATCCGAATAGAAATCCCGAAGCAATTGGGCCGTGAGGGAGGACAATAGTCCCAGAACCCGGTTTGGCAAACAAACTGAGGAGGAAGCGAGGCGGCCGCGGCCTCGGCCTGCTTGTAGTTCGGAATTCGGGAAACAAATGTGTACCCACCGATGGAGGACTGAAGGTCGGCGTAATTGCCGGAAAATCGGGAAAGGTTCCGCCACGGACTGAATGAAAAATAACAGGATGTCTGGTGGCCAACCGAGACGACGTCTAATTTACAGAGGCCATTCCCGGATTCCCTCCGGAGCCTGGAAGTGCTGTTGAAGGAATCCGAAATGCAACGAGGTGCTGTGGTTTTTACTAATGGATTTCGGTTGCGGGCCCTGGGAAATTAAATCACTGAATAAGCAATATTATGATTTATTGATGAGGAGGAGACTGGGCGGCGCTGGCGGGCTGGTTGTGGAAGCTCTGCTGCTGCGGATGTGCTTGGTGGCATTCGAATCGAAATTTAGGCGAAATTAGATTATTGTATGTGTATACATTTCGGTTTATGAGCATTTAATACCGTGGGTCAACATTCGACAAAATAAAAAATCCTTGATCTCCCCGCATTTCGTACAACTTAGGGAGGTTAGAGTAAGCGTTGGAAAGTCTTTTGCAAGGTTTGGCTTTCCCTAGAGATACCTGACGGTTCATTTTTCTTGCCGTACACACATAAAACTCCCATCGTAAATTTACATAACATATCGTAGGACCTACGATATGTTATGTGATTAAACATTACATATTTTTTATTGCAAAATTACACTTCAAATTAGTATGTGTTTTTACAGTATTATTTATGTAAACAGCAGTATATGGTTTACATTGTAAAATATTGTGACGTTTGAGGGGATACCTCGCTGGTGCGCTCTAAAGCGACACTTACGTAAACATTTCGCAAGCGGAAATGGCGGGAGATTCAAATCAACCCGAAACTTTATTTGGCCAAAATTACCTGTGGTCGTCTAGTATTTGGTAGGAACCCTTTTTCGTTGTTTCGTAGCATCCCAGAATTCGTAGGCAAAGTCACGTCAAAGAAAATTAACGCCATTAAGGTGAGAACTGTTATTGAGAGTAAACAAAGTGAAAATTGAATGAAGAATGAATGCAATTGGAATGTCAAGTCTTTCGTGCGTCTGTGTGTGTGTGATTTTTACTGTTTGCTTTTAACTTAGTCCTGTTCTGTTACTAAGAAAGTCCTCTTTCATTCTTTAACTATGAAAATTTACATGATAAATGAACACGGCAAGAACGCGAATGTTACGACTCAGCGTACCACAAGCTGGGTTAAGCGCAGGGACCCTCAGTGGTAAAATATCTACAAGTCCGAACTTTAGAAGCTCAAGATAAGAATTGATCTCCGGCAAAGCCTTCAACAATCATGGTCACCTCATCATCGTGATCTCCATGCGGCTTAAACGCTAACTACGAGTAAGCTAGGTAGCAACATTTAATTAGTTCGGTACAAACGCAGTTCTAAAACAACGCGGCCAGCGACATCCCGAGGTTAAGCGTTATAGTAAACAAGTGGTTAACAGGAATCTAGGACCGATTATACCCGCGATGTGGCAAATCCCCGAGTTATAAACCGCTTTCCCCCTGAGGGGGCTCCACGGGTTAAGGAGGACTCGGAAACCCTTTCCCGCTGGACCGGGATCCGGGAATGCGGCGACGCAAGCCAAGCGTCCGCAACCATAATAAAAGGTAAAATGGCAACGCTTCATCCCGAAATGAAACAGACCACGCGACAATAAAACCCACGTCGGTACCTTACCAAGAATATAATACGAAATTAGCTGAAGAGGAATCACTTGACTTAAATACACATTAAAAGAATAAGATGTCAGAAAACTTCCATCAGAACAAAATATTTGATTGTGAATTGATTTACCCTGAATTTGATTTAATTGAATGACCTTGGTGAGTAAGAATTAATTATTCATTATTTTACTGCACTGTAGTTGACCTTGTAATTATCAGAGAATGAGATACCTTTTGGGACTGTTATGAAATTTTGTTACCATTATAATCGTTATGTAATTATTCATTGAATTGATTGGGCCCAAACCTTGATATTGCAAAATGTTATTGATTAAATTGATTTATTATGTTTATTGGTCGACCATAATTGATTTGTGTGTATGTGTGTGTGTGTGTAGTCACGGTCCGTCAACGCCGGTCGGTCTTGGATGCATTGTTCAGAAAGGGGCGCCTCTGTACGTTGCTGATTGGGGTGTCTCTCCCCCTCTATTCTTCGATGGGCCTTTGTTGTACGTCTCGCTGACTTCCTCTCTAACAGGTACAGCTCAACCAGGTCAAAACGATCGAGGGTTGACCTCGTCTCGCTCGTCTACGAAGCCGGGCGATCGGGTTCGCGTGACGGGTTTCACCAGTTCGGGTTCCACTAATTGTTCCATCCTCGCTAGGCCTCGGCATGCTTTTGGTTTGGATTTTCTTGCGCTGGTACATCGGTGTGTTTGGGTATTTGTTGATGGTTGGTGTCTCAGCTGATTTTACTTCGTTCGTCTTGTACGTAGAACAAGCTCCTTGCGTCGGGAATTAGGTAAACGAACGAGTCAAGCAAAGCGATAATTGAAGGGCACCGTTCACAAAATAGAAATAGGTAACGGCTGAAGACATTGGTGTTGTAAAACATGGTAAACTCGAGGCCATTTGATAATGCATATAATGTAGCCAAGAGTCGATTAAAGACATTGGATTGCCGCCTCAAAGGGCTACCAAACACTCAAACAAGAGAATACTAATAAAAGAAAATATCGGGGCCTTGCCTAAACAACGGTGCGACTGGTCGTAGGTCGGCGGTTTCCTGGCTTTCTCCGGAAAGCGGGCGACGAGCGTCTTGGAGAATCTCGCTGGGCAACAAGCGTGCTGAGGCGGCGTGCTACTGTAGGTGGCGGTGGATACTACGGTGGTATGGAGACGATCCTTCGGCTGTCGTAGTTGTACTAGCTGGGGCTGCGTACACGATGCGGGCTGGTCACGGCGGCTGGGGAAGATAGCTGAAGCTAGTCGAACAGAGACTGGCTTGAACAGAGAGCGGCTTGACTTCTGCTACAGCGTGCTGGTCGAGGATAAGGGAGCGAGCTGAAGTGGCTACCCGTTAGATATACCCAGCACCCCCTCTCGGCGTCCTTTGTTTTGTCCGTGTACCGGTCTGGACACTTTCTTGACATCCGGATTTCGTTTCCGCAAAAATCCTTTGTTGCCAATGGACACATCTGCCAAAGCAAAGCACAGCTCGGCAGATGTGGGAGCATCTCTGCCCTTTCTTAACGCTCCGGAAGTGTCCAAACTACCAAGGAACAGGTACGGCTAGGCTCGACCCCCGAACAATGAATGGAATTTTTGTATGGCTTCCGGCGCGACCTATTGTTATGAAGGCCCGTGGTGCATCTTCTGTGTAGGTGGTTGCTCGTGATTCTCCTTTGTTTTTAATCTCAAGCCCAATATTTATTCTGATAAGTCTCGGTAGTTTTATTAATTATGCTGGCCTTCTTAATACCTTCACAGTACATACTGAATTATGAGAAATTACACCCTTTTTTATCTGTCTAATTTGTGTTGGTAAAAGCCCTGTGGTTGTGTCTGTATTTGTGTCTTAATTTAAGTTTAGTAAAGGAGGACAAAATTAAAGAAACTACGAATTTGCATTTTATCTGCATTCAAACATTACGTGCCAAGCAACTCTTTTCTTCTTCAGGTCAGTAATGAGTAGCGAAAGACGTGGAGGGAGAAAACGTGAAAGACATGCCGTGAAAGGAGAAGGAATAAGATTTGAAAGTGTATATAGAAACATACCGAAAGAAGAAATTGAAAGAAGTTAACATTTTTCTCTTGGCTCCATCCAGAGTGCGGCGTGGGGTAATGCAGGATGTAAAGCTCCTTATGCAAGCCCGTTGTCAGCGAACATTTGTTCTGGCACCGTGCAGATTTATTGAACGACATGATCGCGTTAGTGTTTAACCGTGTCCGCTTAAAGGACACTCAACCACGCCATAATCCGCTCACAACAGCAAACATCGGTCTTCGTGTTCCTAGTGCGATTTGCATTAGTAATGCAGGGCCCGCTTGTTCCTCCATACACATATAAATGCGGAGGATGGCAGCTACGAGATGGCCCTGTTTGATAAACCGCCGGTTTGACTCTCGTCTCGTCCGTTCGATGTCCTCTTCGCAGTTGAATGCCTTTATCAATAAACCTTCCTGAATGGGGAAAGCCATGATGGGTTGTTCGGGCTGGGTACAACAAGCGTAGGTACAATATGACCCTAGCCAAAACTATATAATATAGCTTCATGGGGCGCAAGGTGTATTACAATCATCAAATAAATACTTAATTACATACTTATTTATGTACAATACTTATTTATATACAAGCACCATATCCAAAACCCCAAGATTATAAATAAACTTTCAGATGAAATATAAATTTTCCGACGAATTTTTTTGCCGTACAATACAAGACACAGCCATCCGAGAACTGCAGAGTTTTAAAATCCGTACGTTCCAGACTCCGGCATGGACCGAGCAATCCCCAGACGAGAAAAACTTAAACGCCAAAGTTTTGCACCCGAAGCGCTAAATACAACGGGTTTTCTTTGTTTTCTTTCACAAACAAACTATTCCCACACTAGTCGGGGGTTTATTAGAAATTCATGCAAATTCGCCCCCCGGCCGCAGCCCCTCCCCTAAAACCTGGGCTATTTGCACGTAGGGCTCACAGACGTCTTCATAATTAATTCAAAGCAAACTTGATGCCGGCTTGGAGGGGGAGCTCCTTTGGCCAGGGAATTAGTTTTAAAGAAAATAAACGGAAACCTATACAAGTATGTTTTAATTTAAATTCACAATTGTTCTTAGGGGTACCGGAAAACTACCAATTTAAGTAAACAATAAATGAGTTGTGGTATACTTCTGTATTTTTTGAAAATAACAGAAAAGATAACAAAGCGAAATAAATAAAGGAGTAGGAAAAGAGTATCGGGGCGAACTTTCGTCTCACAGCGCTAGTTTTATCTAAGGTAAGAAATAATGAAAACGGCGCCTGGCCGGAGCCCATGGGACGAAATGACGATAATTTCGGGATTAAGAAAGGAAGTTAGTTGAAACACATCTTCCATACATATTCATGACCCGAACCAAGTTATCTAAGAAACTGTCCTTTGTGGGCAGACCTCATGAAATCCGGCTATCTGGACTAATTAATGTCCGACTCCGGGACTCCTGGAAACTATAAACCTTTAAAATGGGAATAAAATGCTAAATTTTACCTGGTAAATATTAAAATCAGAACACTAGCGCTAAGTCGCAACATTTCCAAAAAATAATTTGTAACATCAGCTGATTATTTTCCTCGACCCAGAACGAGGAGGGTAGTGTGTGATAAATGGCGGTAGTAGGTGTATCGCGAGAAAAAGTGCGGGGCCATAAAATTAAAACCCCGAGAAGATTTTTCCCGAAAGGTGAGAAAGTGCGGGTGTAATTTGTTTCGGGCTGAAAAAATGTTTAGTGAATGCCCCGCTTAAAAGTGTCCCGGAAACAGCCCTAGACCGGCAGCACTCGAGCGCCCTCTCGCCGGGAAATCTTTTTACAAATGCCCCGGACCGTGTAAGATGTAAAACCCGCTCGTTTATACATCCGAGGTGCAGAATTTCCCCTTAAATAATTTATCCGGGCGAGCCACATTAGGAAAACTTTCGCTGGCTGAACTAGGTGATAAATTTGGCGAGTTACGGCGCGCATACATTTGCATGGCCAAATTCGCCCTCGCGTCCCCACCCTCTAAAAAATGCAGATGCCAACCTTCGGCCGACGCGCGCTGACACCCTCTTCGGAATTCCTAAGTAAGTGGGTTTTTAACAGCTTTGATAATAAATATGGGGAAAGAAAAACTACCTAGGTAGAGACGTGAGTACACTACCTGTTCGACTACTTCCTAATGGAACATCTATTTATTTATTTATTGAATGCACAACTCTGCAGGAAAACCCAATTACAGAGTTGAATGATAACATAAAAAATGAAATATGTATCTAGAATGCAGTTACAATTGTTACTTAAGAGCGTTGAGCAGCAAGGCAAACCTAGTATTTAACCTAGGAATGTGCGGTTTTCGCCAAAAGGTTTTAATTATCATTCTGTACGTCTGGACCATGCCCTTATATCCGAAATTTTTAGTTCTATGTCTTGTTGTCATAACAAAAGGAAAAAAATCTCCAGTCCGGACAAAGGTAGCAATGAATAATTAATTTTATTTTGATACATTTTTTTAATGTCATCCCTAATTTTCAAAAAAAAACGTAAAAACGAAGCTATTTTTGATGTATCGATGTCTGATGGTATGCAACCAAGAATACTTTTAGAGGTGGAGCTATACGGTTATTGATACGCCCAGAACTCGGATCGCGTTACGAGTTCTCTAGTGATACATATTTGGAACTCCAAGACAGCAGATGCGACATTTAATTCGGCGAAATAGGCAGAGTCCTGATAGTTAGCTTCGGACTTCAAAGGCATTTTTTTACGCACGTTCCACACTATTGCATGCATATAATAAACGTAATGTCCCTTTTTGACGACCAGCTTTATTCGGACTGAGAGTTTTAAGGGGGAATTTAAAGGTCGAATACAGAAATTTTTTAATTATTGCTTCATACTTTTATTTTCTTTGTTCTTTTCATCGACGTTTCGCTCGTTACTTTGAGAGCTTCTTCTGGACAGTATATTGTTTTTATAAAATTTATCACAACCACAAACACTTTAAAAATTGTGCTTGTGATAAATTTTAGTAACGAGCGAAACGCCGATGAAAAGAACAAAGAAAACAAAAGAATGAAATCATAATAAAAAAATTTCTTTATTAGACTTTTAAAATCTCATTAACAAAAGTAAAAAACAAATCTTTAATAAAAATAAACAAAAGGTCATTATCAAAATATCACTAAAAACTTAATATTTATATTAATTTCATACGGATTTTTTAATTATATATTATAGATTTATTTCCTTTTTGTCTGTTTTCTCAAGGTCTTTAATATTTAATTGATTCCTATGTACAGTTTTGCATAATAGGTTCCACATGTTTGGACCAATGATTTACTAATTTTTCTCTTTTTTACCGGGTGGACCTCGATGTATGGTATACCCCACTAATTTCTTGTTTTAAGAAATACATTGTAAATTAACAACATTAAGCGTTGAAAATATTACAAAAACAATGTAAATATATATTATTCAACGAATTTTACTACAAAATGAAAATATTATGTAAATATACTGAAATTGGTTAATTTTACCTATATTTTTTGTAAATTTACGGTCCCGAAAAAGCAAAATGTAAGTTTACATAATCACTGTAACATTGTAATTTTACGAATGTATCAATTACATAATTACAGTAATTATCGCTTTTGCGATATTCGCATCTTAAAGTCAACAAATCCGGATCACAACTAATCGGTAGTTCTCCTCAAGCAGAAACTATTCTGTAAGCTACCTTCTCAATTTTAAAATGGCACAGGTTTGCGGTAACCTATACAGGTAAACCCTTCCGGTATACTGCAACGTGTATGGTTCTCTTTATGACCTGTATCTTTGATTGTTCTTATTATTAAAAATAAAATGAAAAACTTTTGTAAGAGCATTTTTTAAATTCGAGCGTATTTTCATATAGATATTTAATAAAACATTGATAACGGGACATTTATGTATAAAACTTTATATAATTTCATATAAAGCTGTAAAGCGTTATGAAATAAAATCAATTCCTTTTATCATTGTATACTTGGCAAATATGTATGAAACTACATCTAATTTGAAAAACAATTTATACCCTGTATTATGTATCGTATGTTGGCGCCAATGCAGTAAGCGATCGCTCAACAAAATAGAAGAATAATTCTAGCGATTGTCGAAGTCTATAGCGAGTGCGAAATAAACATGAATTCCAATAGAACCACGTCCGCTCATCTAAACAATTTCAGTTCGAATAAGAAAGATGCACAATAGCGTCCTTGGTCTTGATACTGCATGTGTGTACTACCCTGACCTACATTATTTGGGCTCGCTATTTTATGCAAAGACATTCAAGCTAATATACATGAAACAATTAGTACTTTTATAAGGACCAATAAGATGTAAATTCTTTTGTAGCAGTTCGATGCACAACTTTCTATCTTTATTGCTCCAAATTGAACACGTCTTCTTGGCTAGTTACTCACATGGAAATTTTTTATTTATAGGACCAGCAACAAACTCCGCCCTTTTCGTGAATTTTAGTACTTCCCCTCTTACCGTTGCCCCTCAGGTATTTCGAAAAGATTGTTGCTCAACGCTCTTAAAATAAAATTTATTTCGCCGCTATTTTAATCATAAGAATTAACTATTGATTAATAAATATGTATTATATAAAATATTCTTTACTTAAAATAATAACCATTCTTTATGAACTTATTACTGATAATGAGATTTCAGTTTGTTTCAAACTCCCCCAACTCACCAAGTGACTTTCAAATTCCACCAACTCCAAAATTAATCAACTTATAGCTCAAAAGCCAGAACTATGAAAAAATTTAAATTTTGAGAAGAGATATGTTTTTTTTGTTTCCTGTAAAATTTTGTTTAGTGGAGTTGGGGGTTTTTAAAACTAGGTGACTCACGTACGGTCTTATTCATAAAAAAGTTAGATTTTGATTTTAGTTAGTCCGAGTATTATTAATTAAATTAAACAAGTTCACTGAGTTGGTCCCTGCCCTTCGACCTATTGATCTTTTGTGCCCTCTGTTACCCTGCTCTACAGCAGTTCTGTATCTTTTATGAAGTCCAGGAGATGCTTGTAGAGCGCTTTCTTAACCCAGCAATAGTCGTTATATGAGTTTTTCTCTCACACTTATTTTAAAATCGGTACCAATCTTTTTTAACACAATACTGATCCTCGTCCTTCTAGGTACTTTACTGACTACTCATATTCCTTTTTCTGGCATAACAAGTGCTAGTTGATCGTATCGCATTTAAGTATTGTGCAGAGTTTAGTAGAGGCGGTTGCCATCGTGTGAGATTTTCTCGACAAAGCGTGTCGTAATTTTGGAACAGTTTTTATAAACTCTCAGTTGTTCTTTTTCTATTAGAAATATAGTAAAACGACTATTAGGAGAAGTAATTACAACTTGGTAAAGGCAATGAAAGTGTAACACTACCTCAGGGATGGGGATGGTGATTTACTTAATGGTACCGACTCGTTTTAGTAAGGCTTTAGTACTTTTAATGATGGATTATTCAGTGTCCCCTCCTACTCAAGTTACACCTATTTATAACTACCGTTTACAGGTTCATTA